>PVHP010002569.1:0-87386 GCA_004024765.1 Zapus hudsonius
TTCAAGAAATTTTTCAGCCTTCATCAATTTATCAGCAAATAGACTAAGCTCTCTGTCTCCCTGCTGAGACTACCCTTAGTTCTAAATAATATGCTCACCATAGAAGCTTAGTTTCTCTGTCATAGAGCAAATCACTGATAAAAATGAGAGACAGAGAAAAAATGAAAACTATTCTTCTTACTGGTATCAATTTAAATGAGTACATTATAAATCCTCCATTCTGGCCTATATCCTGCATCTCAACTACAGTGATGTCATGATAATTTATTTCAATTTCTTCTTGTAATTAAAGTGAATTCTTGTTCACTTTTCCCAAGATCCTTGGTGAATCTCAATAAAAAAGAGAGGAGAGTCACTATATCAATCAAATAAAGTTATATGATACAAGCCAATTTACATATTTGGAAATTTTTAATTTCAAGTGCTCGCTGAGCATTTAAATGTTAATCAACATTAACAGAGAGATTCTATGTTTGAAACCAGTAGAAATAAAATGTTTGATTTTCCATGTTATCTGAACAATAGAAAATAAGGTTTTGTTTTGTTCTTTTTTTTTTTTTTTAACACTGAGGATCAAACCCAAGGCCACATGCACACTAGGCAATCTACCACAGAGCTGTATTTCCAAAATCAAAATTTCATCTTATAATTTGGTGAGTAATCCCAGATAAGCAACTTACTAAGTTTAATTGTATTGGCCTTTTTGTCCATGTTCTTATATAATGTAATATAAAGGAAAATAAATTTTCAGAGGAATATAATTTACACTATCCCAGAAAAAGATGGAAGCCTACATTTTGCCTCAAACAATTAACACCTACCAATTACAAGTGCCTAATGTGTAGAAGGCATATTTTAGGAATGATGTCTAATCAATCTTTATCAGAAATCTCATAAAAATATTTATTTTAAATAAATTATTGTTGTTTCCTAAAAGGAAAACTATTTCACTCATTTATTCCATACTGATTAAACAATTGCCTGTATTCCTAGTATAGGATTCTCTTTGATTTTATGGCTCCCTGATACCATTGAATATCTGGTTGGATACAAGGTCAAATTTTCAATATCCCATTAGAAAAATTCTAAGCACCTTTTCACATAACAAGTCAATTATTTGTTACTGCCTTGGTCTATTTGAGTTTCTATAGCAAAATCCATCTCTCATATGCTCTGTAAACCATAGAAATTTATATTCTAGAGGCTAGGTAGGTGATGTATCTGGAGAGTCCATGTGTGGTAAATAATGACTATTGAATCTCATAGCCTGTGTCTTCTAACCATGCCCTCTCATGATGTAAGGGCAAACTAGTCCCCTTGGGCTTCCTTTATAAATGTCACAATCAAACTAATGAGGGATATGCTATCATGATTAATCACATCCTAAAAGCCACATTTCTTAAACTTGGGCATATGATTTCAACATATAAATGGGAGACGATTACACCTCATTAAGACTATGGAAGTTACATTTATGAAAATTACTGTGCAAAACATTACTACCTGTGAGGATAAGTGACAGGCAATCCTTCCCTAGCCTGGAGAATCAGAGGTTTCTATGAAGAAACTACTTTGAATCAGAGTAATAATAAGAGCTATAGTTAGCCAAAGGAGGATTGGCAGAAGAGTGTGCAAGGAAGGTGCAACTTTGAGTCAGGAAGGGATTGTAAAACACCCTAAACTCGGGCGTTAATTTTACTGCTATCCTGACAACCTGCTCCAGAGAGAGGGTGGTAGACACTCAGGACACTCAAAATTCATCTAAGCAGAAATCCAGAGGTTGCAATCAATAAAACATCAACCAAGGCTCAGGGAATATTGTGGAATAGGGGACAGAATGATTGAGAGAGTTGAGAATCCCAAAACATTGCCAACCCCCAATAGAGACTGGCTGATGTATTCCTAAACTCATGGTGACTAGCAAGAACTGCACTGAAGGGGGTGCTCAGTGAAACAGGCTGTGAAAAGAGGATATGAGAAGAAAACACAAGGGGAATGGGACCAACACTTGATTTGCTCTTATAGTAAAGTTCATAATTAATTTAAAAAATATCCTGTGACAGTGGTAACCTAACACTTAAGAAAACTAACAGCAACAACTGTGACTATGGTCCTGAAGGAAAGATTGTCCATCACATATGGCCTTCCTTCAGGCCATCTATCAATTTTAGATCTTAGCCTCAAGGAAATGGGAAGACAGAATTATTGACTTATCTCGTTTGCTGATTTAATTAGCAGAAAAATACAATCACTGTAAAAAGATGACTGTGGCTACTGTCTAGGGAATGAATTAGAAAATATCACAATGAGTTTGAAGGATTACAATCTGGAAGCATTTTCCAAGGTTATAGTGCCTTGGAGAAGGTAATGAAGAAAGGGATCAAGAAAAGTGAAGGGAGTCAAGGGAAGTTTAGGAAATGTAATTGCCAAAGACTTGGTAGTTGAATGAATCAAATGATGGGAAACAGGAAACAGCTAGGCTTATCCAACACCATGAATGTTAATTAAGTAGTTGTCCAAGGACATATAGATAATAGATGTAAGGGATTTTCACTGTGTTCAGAGCCTGTGATCTTAACATTGTGCTCCTCTGAAATCCAGCTTAAAATGGCTAAGTGTTGCAGAATTTGAAATTGTATGATATGAAAAGATATACTTAGATATGTATGATACCAGGGAGACATTTGGAAATGCAATGCAAAATTGATCGTAGAGTAAACCCAGGCTGTGTCATTCAGAATTTGCTGTGTAATTGCTGAGACAGAGTACAAAATATTGGGAACTTTTATTTTTTTATCTCTATAATAATATCCATAGATTCAAGATACATACAAAATAAACTTTCCAAGATACGCCAATGAAGAAAAAAATTACCCTAAATAACATTATATTTTCTATTAAATATTCTATTTTGTCCTATCTTGTTTAATAATACTAGGATTATGATGCATCTTTTGAAATTACTGTTAGCCATTCTCACAGATAAGGAGAAGTAATATTTGAGATCAGGGGAAAACATTTATCTAAATGGCTGTACCCTAAGATTGTGAAGTAGGAAATCAGAACCCAAATCAAAGTCTTTTCCTCCTGAGTTAGAAAATAATCACAAAAAAGGAATATAACCACAGAATTACTTTAAAAAATACTACCACCAAAAAAGAAAAAGAAATACACCCAAGGCTAACAATATCATAAGCTAAAATCAGACCCAGTTTTTCCTCAGTATTACCATCAATTAATTCTTGATTAAAATTTGCTTCCAAAATATATAATTTCAAGATTTTTGTTCACAGATTGAAAATCTGTTTCCTGTGAAATTTATTTTTCTAATGAAATTGAACACGGAGCCTGCACACTTTAACAGGAAGAAACAAAGGGACTTGTACAATCTGTGTAATTATTTTAAATGTTTATAGACCACCACAGATGGTGCTGTGGGCTGTCTCCTTCATTATCCTGCTGCTGTCCCATCGTTATTTCTCCTGTTTAGCTTTTTTCCAACACAGGCAAATCAGACTTTTCCAGGTTACCTCTTTGGAGAATGGGCAAGTTCTCTGGAGGTCTCTGCACTCTTTAATGTGGTCTGGAGGAGTGTGGGAGCCCTGTGACTCCTGCCCTGAAAGACAGTCAGAGAAGAATATAAAGTAAAAAAAGTTGAATTGCAGAACAAAACCTTTAGCATCCATGTTGTCAGAGGCTCAGAATTTAGTACCTCAAGAACTGATAATGATAGGTTCTGAAAGCAAAGATTTAGGAAACATTCTTAAGAACATTCAGTATTATTGATAGCAGTGGTTTAAAGCACAGGCTTTTAGTGCCATCACCCACCACCTCTGACAAGCTACTTAACTTCATTGAGGTAATCGCAGTTTCTTTGGAAAGTTAAATGGTATGATCCATAAAAATCTTAGTGTGCTGTCAGATACATGGTAAAGCCTGGTAACTGTTTGATGATTATTGTTACCCTAATGCCCTTACCCAGTTGGAACTTTAATGAGCATAACTATTGTCACTTGGGCAGAGACATTTCATAGAGGAAGTCTTCTTTTCTCTCTTGCATCAATCAATCTGTTCCCCCAATTGGTTTCATTTATTAATATGTTAATATTTCAATTTCTACTTGGGAACATGCTGTAGTTCACATAAATTTATCTCAGGTAATTCGTACTTTAATATGAAGGTTTTACCTTTAGAAGTCTTATTTTTTAAAATATCCAAATTATTCAACCTGATAATTTAAATGTTTATACTGAAAACATATTACATATTGGTCTATTTTTCATTCTTATAAAGAAAATGGGTTTATTTACCTCAAACTCTTAGAGGTACAAGGACATGATGCCACTTCTGATAAGGACCTCGTAGAGAGAGGAAAAGAACACTTGCTCAGAAGGGCACCAAAAAGCAATAGAGAAGCAGTCTTGTAAGCTTTCAGTCTGCTCCACAACTTAAATGTCCTCCCACATATTAATACCTCCTTACCAGCGAGGACCAACCTATCAACACATGAACTCTTCACTAACAAACTAAATCCATAAACCATAGGATGTAATGTATCATGAAATTTTACCAAAGGAAATATTTCAGCATTTAAAATTGAAGCAAATTTTCCACCACAGAGTTCATGCACCATTTTAGTAGGATGTCAACTAATAAAAGGCCAAAAATTTATACTAAAAAAAAAATCAGAGACACAGGAATTAATACATCTAAGCATGGATAGTGAAAAAAAAAAAGACTGGAAAAGATGGAATTGGGGGCTGGAGAGATGGCTCACCTGTTAAGGTGTTTGCTTACAAAATCTAAGGACCTGAGCTCTATTCCCCAGAACTCAGTAAAACCAGATGCACAAAACTGGAGTGTGTGTGTGTGAAGCTTGTTTGTAGCAGTGAGGAGCCCTGTTGTGCCCATTCTCTCTCTGACTCTGTCTGCCTCTTTGGGCTTGCTGATAAATATTTTTTTAATGGAATTGGGCATGTTCCCACAGAGAAACTCACTCTTTGAGCATAATCTCTTTGGTGTTGGAAGAAATGTGCATGTGTAAATGAGGGAAATAGTATGAATGCATCTGAAGGAAGTAATTGATGCACTAAAGCAGCCTAAGAAAGCAGATTGGTGGCAAGCATTAAAAAATGAAAGTAGCAAAACAAAAAATATTACATAAAAGACACTCTACTAATATTATTTTTAGCTGAAGTGCCTTATTTATATTCACTTACAAAATACAATGTGACAAATATATACCTATAGATAGATGGATAAATTATAAATACACAGCTTAAATCATTTTAGGAATATTTGAACCAAATGCATAGCCTTAGTACTAGGCGTAAGGTTGATCACCATTTCCTCATTCTTTGCTGTATCTTAATCACTGTACTATGTTTTTCTTGTGCCCTTAGAAAAGAGATAAACAGAAATGCAATATATGCTGACTAAATAACAATTAGCAGGGTCTATTTATTTTTAGAATCTGTTACATCAAAGGATGTTTTCATTAATCTTAGGAAGTTTAAAATGTCCCTCAGAGCTCACAGGGAAAAGAAGAGCCTATACATTCCAGTCAATCAAACAGAAAGTCTTGGATTTACAGAGACATTGGCAGAGGCAGAAAAGGTTTAGAACAAAATAATAATAAATAGGCCTGGCCAGCTTAATTTTTAATAGCCTTCACAGCAGAGAACTGTGAGTGAAGTGAGGGGTGTCAGAGTTCAAGGGAGTCTGGGACAATTAAAAGCTTGCACCCAGTAAGTTGTAGCCACCTAAGTTTTGCAACTAGAGAGGCTTCTAGAGATTTGTTTGCAGTAAATCTCAAATCAGCAATTTCAGTAATAAATAGAAGCATAATTTACTCTTCATCAAGGAAAACAAATCAATAGGATAATGTGTTATTTTCTCTGTTGTGATTAAGGGAAGTGGATTCTGATGAAAAGCAAGATAACCATAGATGCATGATTAAAAAGATGAAAATCCATGTCCATTTCCCCAGAAGACATTGAAGCCTTTGTTTTAGGTAGTGTTTCAGCATAAGAAGGAGCTCCTAGCCCAATCACAATGGAGTTAACCTGGGAAGTTTGATCTGGGCCATCAAATCAGGCTCTCCAGAGTCACATCCCCCAGGAATCTGCATTTTCAGGGGCTTCCTAAGGTAATTCTGATGTTCACTGAAGTTTAAGAGCAAATCATGTGAGCTACAGGTTTGATGTCCCTTAAAGATTAACAACATGGCAGGGCACAAGGACCTTCTTTATTGAACCAAGTGACAGTATGTAAACTTTCAGTGGGAAGATGAGCTATGTGTGCACTATTTTAATGCTGTGCTTGTGGACAGCCAGGCTTTTTTTAGAAATGCCTCTAGGTCATTTTCCTTCTGTTAGATTATCTATTTTGAATTCACATGTGAGTTGGGAAAACCTTAAAATGCCTTGTCTCATTTGCACACCAGATAGAAATAAAATATCCCTGTTAATCATTGAGGCATATGTAGTATGTTTGAGCTAGTTAATTTTGTTTTAATGTGATCCCTGTTCTTTTTCCTCCTACTCCATAGAATGCTCTTTACTGAAATGAAATCATTCTGTTAGATTTTTGTATCCCTGTCGTTATGCTATCCAAAGGGAAATTACATTTATTTTCAGAATTTTTGTTTTCTACCCACAATATGGGTAGAAGGACAAAATTACAACTTTACTTTAAAGACCTTCGAAGGTTTTATTTTGTGTTTCTAGATTCATTACATGAGATAGAATAGGTGTTCCAATGGACTGAGCACAGAGATTGTTTTTGTACCCAGAAAAAGACTGAAGAAAGAGAAATATACTGAAACCCAGATTAGTCATTGAAAATACTTTTTAATGAGGATGAGACACAATACGAAAATAACTAATGGCTCCCCTCATATTGCTTCCAGTTACTCTTAATAAATATGCATGGTTAAACCAGAAGGAACTTCCTTGTCATGGCAAGTGGTCTGCTTGGGATATTGGATCTCTTTGTCAATCAGCCTGATATCTAGGAAGATCAAATAACAATTTAGTTTTCAGTCTGGCAATTCGAGATTCCATGATGATTTTTAGCCTGGTGCTACACAGTAACAGTCAGTAATTTCTACTTAACATATATATCACTAAGAAGTATAGCTGAACTTAATCAGCTCAAGATTGAAAAGTCAAAAAAGTGACATATTAGGAAGCACTCATGAAATCAGTAATCATGAAATCTGGTAGCATCTTCATAGTTGTAGTTTTGGTTTTTAAGATGGTCTATTAGTCAGGGTTCTCTAGAGGTAACAAAGGTGATAGAATGGATTGTAGTAAAAGGGAATTTATTGGGGTAGTTTACAACAGTCTAATAATAGCAGTCACAGGCCCACAGGTGCAGGAACCAGTAGCTGTTCAGTCCAGTGGCTGGATGCCTCAGCAGTCCCAATCCAAGAAGGCCTGATGGCTCCCTGGGAAGTATATGTTCTTCAGTCCATGATGTGAAGCTGAAGAAACTGGGTTCTTATGTCCAGGTAGTGTAGGCAAGCAGGATGTGAGTGCAAGTCATGAACAAGCACCAGCAGCCAGGGGAGGAAGGAAGAGATGTTCCCTTCCCTCCAAGCTTCCTTGTATCTATTCCCCTTCTAGAAGGCTCACCCACTAAGGTGAAGGGCTCTCTCTAGAGGAGGGACCTCCTCCTTTGTCAATCCTCTCTGAGCTCAGAGACCTGCCAAAGATTACTGTAGATTATTAAACAGGTCAAATTGGCAATAAACTTAACCATCACAAATGGTGAATATATCCAAAGTCCTATGAAGTAGATTTTTTTTGTAGAAGTATAAGTTTTAACCTGATTTTGAGTTCCATTGAAAATGGTACTGTTGCTTTATTTAACTGTAATTACCACCCTCTTTTACATGTATATCTGACTCAGGAAGTACAAAATAAAAATAAATATATATTCCAGAAATCTCTTCAGCACTATGTGTGCCAGATGCATAACACAATATGCACATACTCCAGAGTATATTTTTGTGTTTTAAATTCTAATTAAGAGAAATAGGGTCCTGAAGAAATCAAAATGTCACTGTGTAGAAGAAGATAGTCTTTTATTAAATCATTCCATTAAAAATTACATTAGTCACATGGTATTGTGTTATATAAGTGGTAACACATAATGCCAAATCTTAGAGTCAAAATGCAGCCATGTTATTGGTTGATGATGGCATATACATATAAAGTTATACTCAAATAAGGATTTAGGATTTTATAGAAATGTTCCATTACCTGAACATTATGGGTACCTATGGCAGATGGAAGGACTTAGTAAGAGGAATGACAGATAGTCAATTTTAAAGTTCTGTCTTAAATGGTACATGTGCAGGTTCAAAGCAATTTCAGATTCATCTCTAATCACAATGGACAGAGGATGTAATCATAGCACAAACTCAGGAGAACCACAGACTTCTGGTGGACAGCACTGATCACTACCACAGGGACCCTGAATTACTGGGCATTTTGTTTTATAATACAATAAATTTACTTAATTAATTAATTTATTTTCAGAGAGAGAGAAAAAAGAGAGAAAGAGAATGTCATGGCAGGGCCTCATCTGGCCTTTTACATGGGTACTGGGGAATTGAACCCTGGTTGTTTGGTTTTGCAGGCAGGCAGGAATCTTAACAACTGAGCCATCTCTCCAGTCCTACATTTTCAAGACAGTTTCCTTTCACCTTTCCCAAAGTATCTTTCACTCCTACATTCCTATAATTTAATACAAAAATATCACTGGTCTTCAGTGACAGAAGTAAAGAAATGTCAAGTAAAATCATACTACTTTGAATAGCTGTTGTATTAATCAAGGTTTCCAGAGGCATACAACCAATAAGAGCTAGAAAAAATAGTATATATAGATTATAGATAGATAGATAGATAGATAGATAGATAGATAGATAGATAATAGATGATTATTGACAGATAGATGCTAGATAAATAGACAGACAGACAGACAGACAGACAGACAGACAGACAGACAGGTAGATAGATAGATGATAGATAGATAGATAGATAGATAGATAGATAGATAGATAGATCTAGTAGCATTTGGTAGAGCCAATAGAAATTGGCTCCTATGGTTTTGTAAAACAAAAGTCCCAGTAGTGTAGTTCAGTTCAAGGTGAAAACCTGAGAAACATGGGGAACATTGGTATAAGTTCTATAGTCTAAAGAACACATAATCTCATTTTCAAGAAAAATTTAAACAGATTGTGGAGATGAAAGAAACACACAGGGAAAGGCAGAGATACCTGACTTTGCTCTGCATTTCTTTGGATAGGTTCCTAGCCAGCCATGGTGCCTGACGAAGTTGAGGGTGACTTTTTCCCTACAGGTTCCATTGAGAGTCACGTGACAATTTTTCATTTTTCTCTGGAACATTTTTTGTGTCAGTAAATATTTACTTGGAATTTCATATAAGTGTCTCAAAAACAAATTGAGATCAGAAATGGAAGTACTGATAGATAGCAGTTTATTTTCTAACAACTTCAACTTATGCTACACAGAAACACAGACCTTTTGAAAAGACTCAGTATGCAACAAATTCTCAGGCATGATGAGAGCAAATCCCCAACACTAAAATATGTGCATGTGAATCACAAAACCCACAGAATACATGTCTACAAATTGAGACATTTAGAAGGAAAGCAAAGTGAAACTGATATGAAAGAGTAGAAATGATTACTATTTTTAAGGCAAATTTGGAAAATAGGTACATGTTTTACAAAGATACAACCTGACATGACTGAATAATTCATTTTATATTAATATTAAATAATGGAACATTTTTAAAAGGCATGAACACAAATAATGGTTTAACTCTTTTGTAGGTATTTTGTAATCCTATGATGCTGACATAACTATGATCAGCTATCACAAGGGGTCTTTGAGCTTCTGTTCACTCTGCTAGGTCTTCACAGTGTGTTCTCTTCTGCAAAGGCTGCAGCTCCTATAAGCTGGTCCTTCCTACAGAGCTGTGCTTTTGAAGTTGAAATAATCATTCCTTACACTGTACCCTTCAAGCTTTGGTGGGTTAAAGATTTCCTGTTCTTGCTAGTCCTTAATAGTGCATAATTCATTTCCCTTTTCACCTTCAACAATGATCAATATTCTTCCTTGTTTCTCTCTCTCTCTCTCTCTCTCAGACAAACTATCCTGTTTCCTGCAGGAATCTTGTTCTGCCCACAGTCTTCAGGTGGCATGCTTATTCAGGACCGGGTTGACTCCCTAGGCTATCCATAACCCCCTGCCCCATGGACTGATTCAGCTTGCCCACAGAAGAGGATATCCAGCTGATTGGGGACAGGGAAGAGAGAAAATGGGGAAATGTGGATACCAACACATTATTTGCTCATTCAATGTACCTTATTATGGATAATGAAAAAATTATTACGTTCCAATTAAGATGACATGTTTCTAGGATTTCAAAATAACTTATTATAAAAATAAAATTAAGTCCTGGCTTTACTAAGTAGGAAAAAGGCAAACAAACATTTGAAGTCCTTGCAATTACATGTTATTATTTTAGCTAATTTGTTCATAAGCTTCTGAGACACTGTACAGTTTGCTACTTCTTAGCTTAAGAGCAGAAAAGGAACTATGTATTAGTATAGCTTCCAGTTAAGAATCATGGTAACAGATGTCTAGTATGGACTGCTGCCAGACACAAATAAAACCCTAAGAAATGAAGAACATGTAAGAATGTTAAGCCAGCCTGCCAATCAATCAGTATTTACTCTTCTAAAATCTCATATGCTCCCAGTCCACTCTTTCTATTGATTTATCCAATACTTTTCCAAGTTTTGCACATTCTATTTTCTTTTAGATTGATTTTTATTACTCTCTATTGACCCGTTGTACAGAATAACTGCTGTGTTCCCTGCTCTTCTGGTACCTTACTTTGAGCCTAAGTATGTCTTCAATCTCCGAGGAGAGAGCTATTTCATCCTCAGTAGTAGGAAGGATATCCCCAGTGTGATCTTGGAGATCAAGAATTAAATGCAACTCTGTGTCACAACCTGTCTACAATGGTTTTTTTTTTCTATTATATTTTAATTCTGACTTAAAATCATTAAAATTTGGCAGAAATAAATTATTATTGACTGACAGTTTGGCATCAAATTCTTTTGTCCAGGGATCATTTGAATTACTATGACTAATTCCTATTTACTTCATTCTGTGCTAAGCATTTCTTTAACCTGGGAAGTGGTGACATTAAAGTTCTTTATAGCTTACTTGACAATATAGTTCAATGATCCTTCTTCAGTATACAGATGACTCTAAACTAAACTTGATGAGATTCTTCAGTAATATAATCTGAAAGGTACTATATCACTAAAATAGGAAATATGTCTAAATTTCCTCTAATTAAAAAAAAAACTGGAGTTACTTCATAGTAAACTCAAAAAGGATTTCTTAAATTCATAACTGTTAGTAGGCTTAGTATACCGAATTAGCTCTCTAGTGCCTAAATCTTTCTTTAATCAAATTTTCAGTTAATATTTATATATTGAATGTTCATTCTATGTTGTAGAAAAAAAATCTATTGTTCATGAAACAGTCCCTGATAATTTACCCTAAGAAAAACCATCTTGGTGTCTCAAACAGGCCCTACGAGATTAAAAACTAACATGTGGCAGAACTCTCAATGGGCAAGATCAACTCCATCTTGATCCTCTGTGTGACCTTTTACATCTAGAAGATTAGACCTGTTTTAAGGATGAAATGTCACTTGCCAGGCCCCCTTCCCCTTATCAGCAACTGTGACACAAGATGAAAGTGTTTCCCTGGCTATTGCTCAATACAGTCTTCTGCTTATGTGATCCAGGTGTGATGATGATGGAGGTATCGAGAAGTTCCTGCTCCTCCGAAATTAATTCTCACTTTTATAAGGTTGTAATTATTAAACTATGAAGTGGTAAAACAAAATCTTATGGATTTTCCGTATAAACATGGGCCTTGTGCTTGAGCTCAGGGCTGCACTTAGGTTCCTGAATCCTGGGGGTAGTCACCAGCTGGCTCATAAATACTCCTTCCTTACTGCCATTGTGGTCTCCGCGTGGTCCCTGGGGTCCCTCACTGCTTACTCTATTAAAGCCACATTTTCTAATAAAGGAAATCCTGGCAGATTAAAATTTTAGGCCTTTTAGAATTTTTTTTAAGTGAATGAAAGTGTAAGGATAGAAAAATGAAGAGTTTATATTGGACCAAAAGATAGCACAGAGTGATCTAAGTTTACATATTAGTTGGTATGTCCCATTATTTATGGTTCAATCAGTAAACATTTTAGCACCTTCTTTTCCTTTTGTGCTAGTGCTCTATAAACATTTACATAGAAAGGAATTAGAGTTTTCAAATAATGGAGACAAATGGATATCTAAATTTTCAAAATTAGATTAAAGAATAAGATAAAATGTGCACCAAGGATGGAGTAGAGAGGAAAATGTTCGTAGAAGAGGGTTTTAACATCATTTGAAAAAGATAAGGTGAGAAATTTGGCTCCAAGAGCAGAAGATGGTAAAGGATTTATAAAAATTTGGAAACTCAGACTTTATGGAAGCTAAATGCAGGAAGGAAAATAAAATGTCATCTCTCAAATCATATTATCCTGATGCTATGCTGGGCTCCTCTCCTCCCTGTTCTTGTGACCTCCCGATGATATATGGATATATATAATATATATATATATATATATATATATATATATATATATATATATATATATATATATATATATATCAGACAGAGGACAATGAAGATTATAGGCAGAATGTATTGCAAACCAGAAGAAAGAAAACACACTTCTTCCCAGGACTGAGAAAGACAATGGCCAATGGGACCTTTGTGGTCATTTACATTTTAGGCAGGCTTTCTGGGACTTCTGAAGCCACTGGAACAGACAGGAAGCTTTTGTCAAGGAGAATTTTCTGTTCAGAGGATTGACAGGCCTGTTTGGTTTGACATTTACAGGAGGAGGCAATGATAAGTAAAGCCTGCTGCTGTGCAGGAATCTTATAACCAGGTTTAGATAGTTATCAGTTAATGGCATTCCTGAGTCTCCTCCCAGAGCCAGGGATATGCTCCAGCTCCAGTTCCTCTGACACCCTGGGTCTCACAAACTGTGGATTATGTGGGAGAAATCCAGCTCTTCCTTCAGTCCTAACTGTCTAACAGTTCTATATGCAGTCTGCAATCAAAACTACTCTATTCTCATTTAAAAGTAAATAGATATCAATGTCTGTCTGTGCTTTCCAAATGAGTTTCCCCTTGGGTTGCACGGCTTAAGACCCAAAGTAGACATGATATTCCTTATTTGTCTACTTTTCTGATTCAGCATTGATATCTGAAATGTGTGATACTTTCAAATTATTTGTTAACAAATACCACATAGGAGAGGCTGTGCTAGTCTTTATTCCCACTTGGAAAATTCTTCCCTGTGTATGGTTTTATAGGATTATTACTAGTAGAGTCTGCATGAAAACATGTTATAAACTCCAACCTTCAAATTTTGTGAAACAATGTCCTACTGCTGTTACTTCTTCCATATCTTCCATAGGTCCAAATGCTTTTCAGAGATGAGAACCATTGTAGATTCTATAAGGTGTCAAACTCATATGCCTAGTCTTTCTGAAAGTATACTCTTATATATATCTTATTTTCTTGGAATATATATAATATATTCCAAGATATATAAGATAAGGTAAAATGCATATTCTTATTGGCTTTATAATGTCTTCTACCTTTTACAACACTCTTTAGTATATGACAAGATTTCTCAACAGAAATAATTCTTTACTAGAGGAGTTGTGATTATTTGCCAGTATGTTTGACTGATAATATATTGAAAATATAGTCTAGCTGAAGGTAACGTCTCTTTTATTTGCCATGTTTTATGATAGAAATTAATCAAAATTAAACACATCTGTATCTTAAAGAGCACAACTAATATAATCAAAATATATCTTGCAACATTTTTCTATTCTAAATTCATGATTAATGGGACCATGAATATAAGGAAAATTTAGACAGAATTAAGTCTAAAATGCTTTAGTTTGAAAGTATTCACTGTTGTTTTTTGCTTTCAAACTGCAATCAAACTGACCTCTGTAAATTAATGTATTATTTTTATGTCTAAATAGCAAGTCAAATCAATCACCGTTAATTTGAACTAGAAGTTATTATAGTTGTGTCTCTGAGTTAACAGAACAATTTTGTTTTGTGATTTCTTTCATTATGTTATTTTTTATTAAACTTGCAGTTGAAATTTTCCAGCTTTCTACTCACTAGTAAATATCTTGCTATTTCATCAAGTAAATTGGTATTGATTAGGACAGATTAATTTATTAAAATCCAATACAACTTCAGATCAAATAATATCTTTTGAAGTCTAAGGGGATTTTTAGTAAGATTCAGTAGGATTCAAGAGGTTGGAAAAGTAAGTTACCTTCTTATTCCTTATTTCTTTTGAAGAAAATGGTAAGGCATTCTAAATCTTTTGTGTGCTAAAGGTCTAAGTCAGATCTCAACTCAATGGCTTATTGCTACTCTAGGCAAAGCTATTCATTGGTGTCCTATTACTTTACAGTGTCTAGGCATAGTGGGAAGGACATTCCTATTACACTATAGTTATTTTTTATTTATTGTATTTCTCCATTTGTGCTGCTATGACAGAATACCACAGACAGTAATTTACAATAAACTGATTATCATTTGTTGGAGTGTAATTCTAAAGGCTTGGAAGTTCAAGACCATGAGATCTCATCATCCCACTATAGAGAGCAAAGAGAGGTTGAGATACAAGGAGACAATATAGAAGAGAAAGAGAAGGATGAATCTTAAAGCCCCCAACCCCTTTCGTAATCAGAGTGAATCCATTAGGCACCTCCCGTAGGCCTTACCTACTAATACTGGGGAATCAGGAGTTATTTTCCAACACATGGTTTCCAGAAACAATTAAAAACATTGACCATGCCAATCAAGATAATGTTTTATGTTTCCACATTATTATGTGCATATTTATAAAGAGAGAAATCAATTAAAAAAACAGAGTGCTAGATTTAAAGAAAAAATAAGGTCATATCAAATGCTATTGGAGCAAGAGACTGGACTGAACGTGTTTTCATTTTTCTTTTGAGGGAAACCATCCTAAGTTAGAATTCATTGTGAGTAAAACATTTAAGCTAGTGATTTAAGATAATTGAATTTCTGTTTATTATATACAACTGCACCCATAAATGTCAGTGTTTAGCCACAGGGACTTTGGAAAAGTCACAAAGCATAATGTAGAGAGTAGCCATGAACCAGGAAGATAGGTCTTCTTATTCTAAGTTTATGAATTCCTTCCTAGACCTATGCAGGACTTAATTACCTTCCTGGATCATTAGTTAGTACAGTGCTAGAAACTAATTTCAATCTTGACTAACATATTAAAATTCCTTTTTTATCTTTCAAACATTATTTCTATAGATGGATCATTCCCAGGAGCTTGTGAGATTTAAATGTTAACTTGATTGCCATTTTTCTTTTCTTTCTTCCACCCTAATCAAGTATTTCTGTCCCATGTACTTTCAGTGTGGATGGAATAAATGACTGTGTCCAGTGAATGCAATGTGTCAAATAAGATAGGTCACCTTTGACATAGTCTTTAAAACACTGCAGCTTCTACTTTAGGTTTTCTTTCTCTTAAGATGCCCAATGGAGTGTCAATGCGCTGGAGGCCCCAGTCCAAAGACCGACAGGGAAAAAGAAAAAGAGTCCTGACAAAAACCTTAAGTGAGCTTGGAAAGGGATCCTTCAACCCCAACTGCAATGAGTGCAGCCCTGGTTATCATGTTGGTCATAGCTCACTGAGAGCCAAAATGCATCATCAAAGTTAGTCTTGTGTTATTGACATACTATGATAAAATGAACACTTGTTATGACTTTTCCTGAAGATATAGAAATGAACATCTACTAATAATATATTAACAGAACAAAGAAAAGATTACATATGAATCCTGCTTGGTGAGCTCAAGATATTATTGAGGTTGTTCACTGAAGCAGGGCTGAGGAGTTATTTAATGAAAACAGGGTCTTACTTGTAACCTAGGCTGACCCCAAATTACCATCCCCCTGCATCCCCCTCCAGAGTGCTAGGATTTCAGGTATATACAAACACACTGGACTTGAAGTTCAATTTTATTGCCACTTTCTACTTTAAAGGTATAAGAATCATTAAGGTAATGGAAGTTTCTAGAATTTTGAGGTTGAATTTGAGGTTCAATTGAAACTGGTGAGGAGTTTGATCTACCAACCACCCATATAATGTTGTCAGTTATGAGGAGCTCCACATAGTAATTAAGAGAGATGGGTCATGACCACCAAAGAGAGTGACTTTTTGACTCAACTATTTCATCTTATTCATAACACAAGATCCTGCCTTTAGACATCACCCTTATGCTCAAGAGAAAAGTAAAAGGGAGTTTTTTGTTAGTATACCACTAACATTGATCTAACAATTTAAATCTCCTGTGATGTCTGGGTACAAAAAGTCCAGGATATGCACAATTTATTCCCATTAATGTGAAGTGCCTTTACAGTATGTTTTGTGAGTGTGAGACACAAGATAAAAGCAGAGCCGTGTTTATATCTATCACGTTTTTTCTTTAGACAGATAAAAAGTGCAAAGCCAACATTAAAAAAACTTACTGATCTGTTAAGATGATTTATTAAAATACAATGTCTCCATTTTCTACTGCTATGATGATTGTCAAAAAGTTTGTAAGTAAACAATGTACTTTATTTCCAGCTAAAGTCATTTTAAAAATTTGTCAGATAGTTAAAGAAAGATAAAGAAAATGACACTGGAGTGTTCAGCACTGGGACATTTCTATCACACTTCCCGAGACTCAGGGTCTAATGTGGAAGAAGCGGTGGAAAGATTGGAAGAGCCAAAGAAAGGGTAGGACTGCTCACAATGAAATCTTCCAGACATGGCCTTGATATTCATGACTTTGCAGTGTCTGATAATACCTACACATAATGGCAGGAAAAGATGATGACACTGAAACAAAATAGAGAATAATTGAGAGGGGAAGAAATATGAGCAAAGGTAGGGAGGGAATAATAATGGTTTATGATCTATAATTATGGATGCTATCAATAAAAATTAAAATACAAAACAAACAAAAAGAATCATAATGTATAGCTTCTCATGCATACTGCTAGAATGCTTTTTGATAGGTTTGCTAGACAACTAGCATGTGCCAATATTTTACTTCTTAATATGTATATACAAAATCAGTATAGGCAATCAATATTAATTTCATTAAGGAACTAATAAAAAATCCAGTAAGTTATTGTCTTTCATAAATTACAGAGAAGTAGTCTTAAACCTAGGTGTGCATGTGTGCAATTTCCCAGCTTGTGTTCCTGCTCCCAAAGTCAATGAAAACTGCATCTAATCCCACCATGATCCTAAACCCCACCTCATTGCCAAGTAGTTGTTAGGGTCCAGTTGTTTTGATTACTTTCTCAGCAATTAACCATTGAGATGAACCAGAGAACTGATTATATATGGAAATAATTTTCTTTTGAAAAATGGAAGCACACTCAGGACCAGCAGCTTGATTTCCTATCAGCCACAGGGTGAAGACAGGCAGGATTCTCATTCCTCCTCTGCTTATTATTCACAATGTGATTTCCTTAAACACCTTTCTCAGCCATTGCCCAAAGAATCCATTCAAATATCAGAAACCCTTGTTGCTGATCCTGAGAGGAAATATAAAAACCAAATAGATGGCTGTTTTGTTTATTGTTCTGTGAAATTACATTATTAGGAGAGGGATCATTTTAAATGAGGAAATGATGCATGGTTATAGCCATCTTCAACTTGTTACTGTTTTTTATGATTAGAGACTATTTTGCTATGTTTAAAAAAACCCTGAGGAAATGACTGTAGATGTTTCTTTCTGTCCCTGCATTGAGTGCATCTGACTGTATTATATACAAAAACTCTGTAAAGGAAACACATATGAGATAGCATATGGGAAATACAGAATAAGAATCAGTGTACAATAGTATGCTCCTTGGACTGCTGTGACTTTAACTTAGAACACTGTGATAAAATATCAAAAGCTTTCAATGAAGCAAATGTTCAGAATCCCTATCTATCACTTCTTAGTTGAACGAACAGTTTAACATTCGTTTTCTGATATATAAAATGAAGAGTACTAGCACATAGCATAATGCTGAAGATAAATGGAGCATCTGTACCAAATGCTAATGACATAATGATGTTCCTTAATAGTAACTGTTTGTTTCTGTGGGGAAGAACTGTTGTTGCACTGTGGCACCTGCATCTCTTATGTGTGGTGTCAGGGGCTAGATCACTTGCCAGAAGACCCTCAAGCAGCCAACCCTCCACTATGAACAGAACATTAAGCAATAAGGAAGAATACTGCAGCGGGGTTTGATTTCCTTTGGGCTGCAACTAATGTGTTCATGCTTTTGTCCACTAAAGATATCTAGGGATTAATAATATAGAAATAATACAAAATAATGTAATAATTTCTGGTTTTTAAATAAAAAAGATCCCTTTGCTATCCTAGACAGTTGAGAATTAAGGAACCAGATAGAAGCTTTTAAAAACATGTTTCTTATATTTTATGTGCAGTATTCATTTATGAAACACATTAACTAAATTATGCTGCTATAGAGCAGACCACTGTTCCATTGTAGACTGCACCCCCTATTCCACCATGCCTGAAGCAGGCATAATTTGACAAGTCACTGAAGGCATTTGTTGATGTTTACTTTGTTGGACGATATGAGAGCAAGAAGCAGACTTAAAAGTCCCTTCTATTTTTGTCCCCAATTACCCAGAGAAAATAGATTGATATTCTCCTCCATTCATTTCTCCGTCAACTACTGAGCATTGTTTCCAAATATTTACTCTGGATTTTGTTCAGTATAGCCTTTATTATGGTCTTACTATTTGACAGACTTTGCCTCAGAACAGGCATCTGTTCCATATTTTAGCCATCCCAAATTTCTTTCCTTTTATTCAAACATTCTCTATCTCACCACCAAGATTTTATATGTGCTTTCTCCTCTTTTCTTCCCTTGACTGATCCTCCAAAACTCACATGTTAAGTATCTTATCTTCTATGAAGCCTTTATTGAATCTAATTCCTTATTAAGGGCCCTCCCTATGTGATTTCATAGTAATTGGCTCTTTGTAGCAATATGTGAAGGAATAATCATATGTATGCCAGTTATTGCTTCCCAGAAGATGTAAAGCTCAATGAGTTTTCTTATATTTTCATTATCAGTCACTAGTGTTGTATATGTCTTATTATTGGTCGTCAGTAAACATTTGCTGAAAAAAATGGATAAGATGGAAATTCTATGTCCTTATTCTGCTCTCTTCAGAGAGACAGACAGACAAGGAAAGAGAATGTGAGACCTTTGAAAAGAAAATTACAATAAGCTATAAATGTTTCAAAAATAAACTATCCCCCCATGCTGTTCAGTCACAGAGGAACAGAAGGGGAGAATCACAGCCTGAATTTGATCTGGATTGATAATGAGAATTTATCAGGTAGGTAGTTATCTGTGTTTCTGTTTTATTAGAAACAATCGGCATAGAATCTTCCCATGTATAGAAGCAGGGAAAGATGTCTGCTGCATCTCTTCAACAGCACTCACCAATCTTCTTCTTAAACCTTGATTTACGTCCAGTTTCTCCCAGGAGCAGCTGGTCTACTCTATTCTTTTACAAACATAGCAAAGGTTATAAAAACATTACCACACTATACTTGTATGTATATATATTTTTAAATCTATTGGTATTGCTCCCTTTACACCAACAAACAGCAAAATGAAACTTCATTTTAAATTGTTTTTCTAGGAGCACCGGCTATACTAGTGCAATTCTATCCAAAAATTCCCCCATTCTGTCCATGTTACAAATTAATATGGTCAGAAATGTAACTTTTGATTCATTAACTTACAGTTTTGGTCATAAGCATCTATAATGTGCTTTGTCAGATATATGAGATCAGTGCTGAGATTATAAATTGTATGTTTATTTCAGATGACACTATGCATTAAAGAAACCACACACTATTAGTTCTCCAGAAAAATAAGTAGACTTTATTCATATATTGCAAAAATGTCACCAGCCTGATTTTCATCTCCTCTCATTCACCATTGCAACTGGAGATCTGAATGTAAGGCATAATTGAGGCCATTTTCCTAAATCCAACTAAAATATTAAGATCATGGAGCTGGAGAGATGGCTCCCTGGCTAAAGGCGCTTGCTTGTAAAACCTGACACCAAGGGTTTAATTCCTCAGGACCCATGTAAAGCCAGATGCACAAAATGCACATGGTTTTGGAGTTCCTTTTCAGTAGCTCTAGGTACTGGCATACCCATTCTAATTCTCATTCTCATTCTTTCTCTCTTCTATCTCTCTCTCTGCTTGCAAATAAATAAGTAAATAAAATATTGAAAATATTAAGATTATAATTTTAGGGAGGTTTATTCTATTTAGCTAACTAGCTATTCATCTGCTATATTATTCAAATGAATATTCACATGTATCATATATTGTATATTATATAAAATACATATATATGAATATATATAAATATAATGTGATGCATATATGAATTATCATCAGTCATAGTCATATAACTACAGGGGGTGTTGTGGGAATGACTTTTTCTGAGGGGATTGGTACGCAAGTCCAAGTCTTCTCCCCAGATGGGACACAAATTACCAACCAAATGACAATTACACCAAAACCCATTTGGTGAACCAATGAGTTTACCGGGTGTCTTACAGAGCAGGGTGAAGGTTTGCTTACCAGAGCAATAGATGACTTAAATGCACTACACAAGGAGAAGGCTCATCTCATCCTGGAGGACACCTCCCCATAGCTTCTCCAACTGCAAGGCAGCTGAATCACCAGAAAGCCCACCTCAGCATATGCACCCTTCAGTTAGGCATGACCATGGGAGAATCGCTCTCCACCACAAGCAGTTGCTTCCTCATCTATTGTATAGGGTGGGGTCTTGCATCCCTTTCCCAAACTTATTGACTTCCTGAGTCTCTGGAAATTCCTTTGTGCACAATTCTCCCAGAAAGGGATGTTTACTTGTAAATAACATGACTTCCTGAATACTCAGAGACTCCTTTCTCTGTCCAGAGCCCAGGAAAGGAGGAAATCTGCTACACAACAGGGGGTTAATTTTTTTTTCTTGAGGAAGAAATGCTTGGCATTTTTTCCAAAGCAATTATTGTTAAATTACAATCATACTGTACAAATGTGCTTATAACATCCACTAATCTGATATTTGATCTTTATAGTGGAAATCAAAGAATTTCCTTTTAAGTACTTGATTTTACTGATTCAGTTCAAAGTACTTTAAATGTATTCAACATTAAAACACATGAATATCTTGTCTGAAGCTACTAAGTTAATTATAGTTATAGATGAACTGAATGTTGAAATAAGTCAAAATTGAATCCAGAAAGATTCTGGAACAGATAAAACAGGCATTTTTAAAAGAAAGTATTCAATATACATTTAACAATAAAAACAAAAGAAATACAGTAACTGAAGAAACTGCGTAGTCAGCCACACACTGCTGGGATGAATCTCCAAACCAGGCACAATTTTGGGGAGGAAAGTATTTATTAAACTAATACACCCAGGGAAAGTTCCAATAAATGAAGAAAAAGGCTGGCTCCCTTTCATAGAAGCAAGCAGAGAGAGAAACCCACCATCAGCACCTCAAGTAAGCACACTGTAACATTGTGATTCACAAAACAGCAGGACTGCCAGGCTTGGGTTCTGGATGCTCTTTGCATATGTATCCCTAGAATTTTGCAACCAATTTAGAAATACCTCAGGGCAAGACCCCAGGAGGCCAGGCCAAAGTGATAGTTCCTCCAGCCAGAAGGCTGAAGACAATTCACAATTATAATAAATTCTATTGGGGGACATCTATCAAACTATCACACTTTTCTTTGAAGGAGTTTCAATTCTGTGTTCTCTGGACAGCTTATGTTGTAAAGATATATTTATTTGACTAATAGAGCTTTCAGGTGGCTCTAGCACAGAGAATTAGACATTGTTTCTTAAAGAAGATGCTGCAGTAAATAATACCTTAGACTTTATCTTTAAGTATATATTATTTATTTCTACCAAATGAATATCTTTACCATAACCACCTCCAAATGCTGTAATATTGGATTTTAACCTTATGATCTCATGATTCCTCAAGGAAAAAGAAAAAGACCCACTGTGAGTATGTTTAACCATAATTTTTCTATCTTATTCTCATTATTAAAAGTATATACAATAATAGGATCTCCATTTTAGAATTTATAGAGAGATTAATATATCCTACAGACATGTATATACAATTTATATATATATGGATATTTATATAAATATAAATATTGTACATTGTAAACTATAGAGAAATATTTTTTCTTATTCTTAGTACTCATTATGACAGTAGTGTAAAAGAAACTATGTAATTAAAAACATATATTTTTTATATCAGTAATTAGAAACATCAGTCTAAGGGAGGAAGAGTTCAAACAAGTAATGCCTAGTGCTAGGACCTGACAATTAAGATACCTCACTCTACTATCCTAAGTATAATCCTAACCTTTACATGTGAAATTATTCCATGAGTATGGTAAATGTAGTGCTTTGTTTTTACAAAGAATTTAAAGGAGAATTTAACCTTTATACTTGATGAAATTAAGGGAAAATTGTTTTAAATGGATTGCTTAAATGACATGGATTTTATGTTTTTTTCTTTAAACTATTACTTCATAAAATGCTTCCTAAAAGTGCATGCTTTAAAATAAGCTGCCATTAATTTATTTGTAAGTTTGCTGGTTGGTTGTTTTCACCACAGGTGGACTTTGCTGGCAGTGGTGATCTTCATCATATTCATATAGTAAATTGGATTGGCTGGAGGCTGAAAGCCAATACCACATGGCCATATCTACATGTCTGGAAATGAACTATTGGCAAAGTATCTTGTTTCTTCTAAACTTGATCTATTTTCCAACAGGCTAGGCTGGTCTTATTCTTATGGTGGGAACTGTCCTATGAAATAGTTGGAAGAGATCTTGAGATCCATAATTAGGATTCCTATAACTTGACTTCACTGAACTTCTTATAGACCAAATAAATTACAAGATCACCTGAGTTGCTATAGTTGGGAAATAGATTTCCCCACTTGAATAAGGTAACTAAAAAAAAAAAAAACCAAGGACCTGTTTTATACCATGGCTTATTTAGACATGATCCTACTAATTGACTAAACTTTCTTATAAACCTACATGGTGGATGATAAGGAAATGAAGAAAGCCAGTGATGAAATTTGGTAATATGAATCCATGCAACCAAAGGTGCACTCCTGACAGAGATTTGTAACAGAATACACCTCTGATTGAGTCACACCTTGATATGTTTTAGTGAATTGAAATAAGAAAAGGGGGCAGCTGTTCACCTGCTTTTAAATTTATCCTTGGATGGCAGGAGTAAAAATTTTTAAAAATTGATTTTTTAATCTGCAAGAAAAATCCATGTAATTGAAGATAATCATGTTAAGTGAAATAAACCAGACTCACAAAGACAAATATGGCATATGTTCTCTCACATAGGAAATCTGGGGTGGGGGATGTCATGAAAGTTAAAGGAGGATTATTAAGGGAAGGAGAGATGGAAAGAAAGGGGAAGATTTTTAAAAAGGGTAATAAAATAAATATGATAAATTATATGTATGTGTGGACATATCCTAATGAAATTCCTTACTTTGTATAATTAATATATGCTAATAAGAAAATGAAAAGTTATTCTATTAAAGGGCATGGATTATGGGAACACAAAAAAAATTCTTTACAATTTTAGTTCTCTGAACATATCATGAAAAAGAGGAATGAGTGAGATATTCTATACTGCTTTTATTCAACCCCAGAAAAAAACACTATCAAGCACTGCACTTACATTTTGTTCATATGAAATTAATCCTCTATCACAAATACCTCACATTTATATAAATCATAGAGTGAAAGTAAATTAAGTCTTGCCTAATTCAGTCTTCTCATCTGACAGTTTTATAAATATTTAGAGCTATTATAAGACTTGCCTCCTTCAGAATTGCCATTGGGACTTATAAATCATGCCACTAGTCATCCTTGAAATTTTATTCTGAGCAGAGTACAAGCTAATTTTGTGACAGGTAGCATCTTTAATTGATTTAATTGTCAAATATGCATATGCACTTCATTAGAATAGTTGAGAAGCCACAAAGGACAATCACAGAGATTTCAGTTTCATGGATACATTTCCATTAAAAACATTAAAGCTATTGGTGACTAACATGAATATTCTAATTTATGACTGTTTAACTGATCCTTTCTAGATCTTATTTAATTATTATCCAGAAATGTTCCAGGACAATTTAGAAAACATAAAGTCAGCTTTGATATGCAGTCTTGCTACTGAATGATATACTCCTTTTCAAAATTTACTCAAGACAGGAATTTTTATTAAAATGTGATGAAATTAAAAAAAATAAATGTGTTACTTTAGCAAGTTGTAAGTGCATATTTCAGTAGCATTAGGTGCTTCCATATTCTCTGTAACAATCACCACCATTGATCTCCAAAACTTGATCTCACAAAAACAGAACTGTGACCACTACAAACTAATTCTCCATCTCTTCCATCCAGCCCTAAGAACACACATCTACTAGTCTTAGAATTTTGACTATTTAAGTTACTTCAATTGTTGGATCACAAGTCTTTATTTTCCATTTGTGAGCAGCTTATTTCATTTAGCAAGGTGTCCTCAAGACTCATCGATGTAAGCCATGTATCTTAATTTCCTTTCTTCTTAAGGCTCGTAACATTACATTTTACATATATAATAAATATGTTTATATGTATTCATCCAGAAATGGACATTGTGGTTGTTTCCTCCTCTGGGCTATTGTGAACAATGCTTCTATGAACATGAAGGTGTAAATATTTATTCCCTAACTTGCATTCAATTCTTTGCTGCATAACACATGGTAATTATATTTTTATGTTTTTGAGAAAATTACAGTTTTTATATAATGCAGGCACAATTTTATATTCCAGCTAACATTTTTAAAACATTTCCATTTCTTCTCATCATCCCTAATGCTTATTATTTTCTGTCTTGTTTTATTTTCTGTTCTGTTTCATCTTGTTATTTTAAAAGTACTGAGGATTTTTTCCTGTTTTCGGATAGTATATTCACTTGTTCAGTTTTTATATTAGTAATCTGCATTACCTATTTTTCTAATTGCTGTGACAACATATGAAATGAGAAGCAACTTAATGGAGGAATGATTTCTAGTGACATACAGTTTGGTAGGTATAGTCTATAATGAGAGGGAAGTCATGGTGGCAGGAACAGAAACAGCTCATATCATTGCTTCTTCAGTCAGGAAGCAGAGAGAGATGAGTGGTTATGCTCAGCAAGCTTTCTAGTTTTTATCTGTCCTGGGTAATAGCCCACAGTTATGGTGGATCTTCCCATCCCAATTAATCTAGTCTACAAAATCCATCCTAGGATTTCCTGTGGATTTGTCTTCTAGGTGATTCTAGATGTAGTAAACTTGACAATGAAGATTAGCAAACACAAATCAAACCCTTTTCCATATTTCATTCAAATATATCACATCTATGCTATAACTTTCCAACCCATAACCTTGCTTGATCAATAAGAATGCACTTAATACACTTGAAAGAATTCTAAATTTAATTCAAAGGTTATCAAAATTTTAAAAATATTTATTTATCTATTTATTTATTTGCAAGCAGTGGAAGGAGAGAGGGAGAGAGAGAAAAAGAACAAGAAAGAAAAAGAAAGAAAGAAAGTGAGGATGAGCACACCAGAGCCTAGTGATGCTATATATGAATTCCAGACACATGTAACCACTTTTTGAATCTGGCATTATATGGGTAATTGTGAGTAAACCCAAGCCATCAGGCTTTGCAAGCAAGTGTCTTTAACTGCATAGCCATCTCTCCAGCCCCCCACCATAACTTTTAAAATAATTCCAACACTGTTCAAAAGTCTAAAGTTCAAAATCCGATGAGCTGAAAGCAACTGCTTAACTGAACTTCCCTATAAAGTTAATGAAGAGGTTACATACTTCCAGTATACAATGGCTCAGGGTAAATGTTCCATTCCAAATGGGAGTACTGGAGACACAGCAAGGAAAAGTCAGAGAAAATCCCAGCAAGGCAAATGTCCAATTTTACAGATTCACACCTATTCAGTGTGACATGTCATGGAATTTTCTGGCTCTGAAGGGCTGTGTGACCCTTGCCCTCCATCTTGACTGACAGCTGCACACATCACCTGCCTTTCAGGCCAGCCCACCTCTGCCTTGACATCATGACACATTTATTAGTGACCTGATGTAATCCACTAGAGTTCTCTTTAATAATGTTGATGTCTTTCACACCAACATTACAGGTTTCCTCAACACCAGCATTGTTGGCTACTTTAAACCTTGTCTTTTCCCAACCAAACAATACATTTTTCATATTCTTTTGCTCCACTGCTTGCTCTCTCTCACTGAAGACATGGATCAAAGAGGTGAACAGTAACCATGGCATAGCCTGAATGCTATCCTGTCTTCAGATTACCTCTGCCAAACAAATCAGCTCATTGCTTTTGAATTCAGCCTCACCCAATTTCTCAGGAAACAGAATTCAGCCAGATTCTTGTCCAGAATATAACCCGTTTCCAATAGATTCCTTATTTCTCTGGGAATCCATATGAACCAGCTCTGCACTGCCTTCGTTTCTCTTAGCATCTCTCACCACAGTGGCTCATTGATTCTCTATTTATAGAAACCTGTGGCTTTTCAAGCCTGAAGTTTCAAACTCTTCTACATTGTTCTATAAACCAGTCCCAAAGGTGTAAGGACCACATGGTGAGGTTTTTCACAGCAAATGTCCCACTTCCTAGGACCAACTTTCTTTATTAGATGTTTTTCACATTGCTACAATAAATACCTAAATAGAAGCAACTCAAGGGAAGTAGTACTTATTGTGGCTTATGTTCAAGGGGATACAGTGTATCCTGGCAGGAAAGGCATGGTGTCAGGAGCTTGAAGTACCTGACACATTCAGTTTGCAGTCAGGAGGCAGATTGAGACTGACTGATGCTCAGTTTGCTTTCTCATTACTTCAGTCCATGGAATGTTACTACTCAAAGTTAGGGTGTATTTTTCCACCTCAATTGAACTGATTTAGAAACTGCCTCACAGATCTGTCCAGATATCTGTCTTCTAGGTGATTCTAGATCCAATCAAGTTAACAGTCAAGGTTAACCATCACATCATCCAAGTGGAAATGAGGTGATTTCTCATTATAATTTATGAGTCATATTTCCTATACTCATCAGTGACACTGAGCATCTTTTCATGGCTATAATAGCCATTTATGTATACTCTTTAGAGAAATGTCTATTCAATTCCTTTACATAGTTCATTTTAAATTGTACCATTTAATTGAACTAATTGTTGAATTGTTGTTAGTTTGATGCAAATCCATGTCTCTCTATTTTTACTATTTCCTGTATGCTTGTCCAAATATTCATACTCTTTGTAAAAACCTGTAGACTTTTCCTTATATTCTCCTAGCAGTTTCATATTTATTCAGTTCTTGAATTTAATATTTAACTATTTTTTATGATTTTTGTAACTGGTGGAAGAGTGTGTCATTTTTTTGCATGTAAATATCTAATTTTCCAATATCTTTATTTAAAAGGCTATCCTTCTTTCAATGATGGTTCTTGCAACTTGTCAAGATTCCGTTAACTTTAATTATTTGAGTTTGCTTCTAGGCTTTCTATTCCTGTCTCAGAACAAAATATGAAACATGAAAGAATGTTCATAGATTACCTATAATTATCCAGAAGAAAATATCGCTTGCTACTTTCCCAAATCAACCATGTACTTTAGAAGATAATTGTCAGTGGATAAACCTGAATAATGAATTGTTAAAAATGACAAAAAATACTTTCAAAATATTTGATGACACACTTTTTAAATTTCACTCTTTGGCTCTATTAATGTTGTGTTATTATTAGAGCATTGAGATTTTTATTTCTGAGGTCACAAAGACAGAAAAAGAAAATTTTGGAGAGCTTCAATTGAGACAAGATCCCCTGAAATTTTAACATACTACACTAGGGATTATAAAATCCTATATATTTTACCTGGATACAAACACACACACACACACACAACACACACACAACACACACACACACACACACATTCAAGTGCAGGGTCTCATACGTGGCATGCAAATGAATCAGTGTATCAGTTTTTATTTTGCCATTGAAATCTACTTTGGACAATACAATTACTTTCTCATTTTCTAAAAACGTGACATGTCAACTTGTTATATTTGTAATTGGCTTACTTATTACTTCCACAATTCATTTTTTATTCATCCCTTATTTTAAACATAGAGGATCATTTATATTTACATATAAATTAATTGTAAATGTAAATTTTGTTCTGTTGTAGTATCTCCATTATTGACAATATTGCAAATTTAGCTTCATTAGAATAGAAATTTTAAGACTGGCTAATTAGTTTCTGAAAGCAATCTATAAGTGCTGAATTTCATTTGTGTCTTTCTGTGCTTGACTTATTCCTGAAATCTAAAGCTGAGAATTGTCTTTTACGTTCCCTGTGCACCTCCGCCTTTGTTTCTTGCTCTTCTTGCACGTCAGTGTACATAACAGATTTGTTCTATTTTAAACTCTGTGTGTAGTCTGGGTGTCTAATAGGGTTAGGCTGTACTATGTGCAAAAATGCCTGTTTCAACAGTATATTTTCAGCAAATCATACCTGACCTGTGGATCTGCTGAAATGTCAAGAATGGTAAATGGTAAAAGATGACTGCAAAGCACTCAGTGTAGAGGGGGGGTTGCAAAAATGAACTAGTGCTTGTGAACATCACATTCAATACTTATATAAACAGTATGTTCGTTTTCTTAGCATGTGCATGAGAGACCTTAAGATGCCAAGAGAAGGACTTCAAAAGTAAACAAAACCTCAGTGCCACATGGTTTTATGCTACATACGTCTTCAAAAAAGTTGGAAACTTTCTCATTATTTTTTTAATTAGCCTAACCTTGTTAGCAATACAACTTGAATTATAGAAGTAACAGAAAAACAACAGAATAAAATTCGAATGGCTGGGGTGGTAACTCAGTTAGTAACGTGGCATGTAGGCATGAGGTCCTGAGTTTCATCCCTAAAACTCACATAAAAATTCCAGGCATGCTGGCATGAAACTCTAACCCTTTACCTGGAGGGCAGAGACAGGTAGCTCCCTGGGTTATGCGGGCAAGTTATCCTAGCCTAATTGGTGAGATCCATGCCAATGAAAGAACGTGTCTTTAAAGAGGTGAATGTCACTCTTGATGAAGGATATTCAAGGTTATCTTTTGGCCTTCACACCTATGTGCACATTTGTGTACCAGCACACATTAAAATGAAATAAAAATTTCATAATAGATTAATTGAATATGTTATAACCATGACACATTTACACTGGACATGTTAGGATTTATTAAAATCAGAAAATAACTTCTGTAATTATATTTATGGATACATGTGATTATTTGATGCTAAAAATTCATTTACAGAAATCGATAGTGTTCATTTCAAATTTTAGAAGGCAATTTTTAACATGATGCAAACAGATACCTCAAATCAATATTAACAATTAAGCTGTATACCATAATGGTAGGCATTTCCTATTCAAATCAAAGATGCCCAGAAAATCAAGAAATTTCCTGGTGGGTACTGTGGCTCATACCTATAATCTGAGCACTTGGGAGGCAGACAGAAATATCATCAACATGAGCTTTACATTGAGTTACAGGCCAGCCTTCTTTTAAGAGTGAGTCCAAAAAAAAAAAAAAAAAGAGTGAGTCCATATCTGCAAAATAATAAAAATACATTCTCTTTAATATCAAGAAGCCTTGTACTCTGACTATTTATATTTTAAATGCTTCCTAAGTATTAAGTACTGAATCTGCAAACTTCCTTTTAATTAATCTAATTACTTTAAGAAAATAAGTGTAGTTTTCTTTCTTGTTTTCCAGATGAGAAGATGATGCAACAAAGTCTTAGGAAAAATAAATCATGAAACATTCCATATTTCATAACTACTACTTAGGACTGAAGCTAAATCCTCATAATATTAAGACTCTCTTATATCCTCAGGGCATTTATCACTAATAACATACTTATGCCTTCAAACTGATAGGTGCACCATGTAAATGTGGAAGAAAGTTTATATTTGCTTATTGAAGACAGTATATGACCTTTGTAAAAAAGTTAAAACTTTCTTAGACTTACTTACAATTATAATTCAATGTATTTTCAATATAACTTTCAATGCTTCAGGTCTAGGGGACATAGTTCAGTCCCCTTTCTTAGCAACCACAGTAATCCAGTAATCTGAAAGGATGACTACAAACTCATGTACATGATCCTTAACAAACATATATTCAGTAGCTGTGTTTTGTATGTACTCTCTCTAGGAACAGGGAACCTACAGATACAATCAACTGAATTCTTTCTCTCAAACTGATCCTTATAGTGGACATACATACAATAAATAACATACACCACAATGGAGCACCAATACAAAATTATTTAATTTACATTGGACATAGTGACAACCTACTGAAAGTGAGGTTGTCTTGCTGCATGTTACCTTATTTTTGTTTTGTGGAGATTGAACTCATGGCATTGTACAAGTTAAGCAAGAACTCTACCACTGAGCCACATACCCAGCCCTGCTTGAAAAAGAGTTTTGAAATATCAATAAACACCATTATGCAAAATTAAAATTAGCTTCACATTTCTTTCATGAAACTATTTGTCACATAATTAATGGCAATTTTCTAACCATATGAAATCATTATTCCTAATAATTTTAATGTATTTTGCAAAGTAATGTTTCTATATTATCAAACTAATCAAATGTTCATTTGTTATACTGGTACTTATTAAATTTAATTACTATCATTAATTACTTAAAGTGCAAATAAAATAGACTAGTGTGACCTTTCATTGTAATCATTGGAACTTTTAACCATAGCACAATATTTAAAATAAAATTGTTTTATAGCAATTAAAAATAGATACATTATTAACTAAACAACTAACTGCACTATTTTTAATATGCATAGGTTTTCCATTTTCTTTTGCTATTAAATTTAACATTTGGGATGTATATGGAAAGAGCATGTCCAAATTTCCCTTAGTTCAAATAAATAAGTACTATCTCAGTATCATTTAACCAATAAATAGGCAAAAGAAATTTTTTGTTTTCTTTTTATATTTTCTATACCATAACCTACACTACCTTAATAGATATTATATTTAGAGAAATAATATATATGGACATTATATAGAAATGTATTTTAAACTTAATGTTCTAGAAATGTATCTCATTATATTAATAAGGGAATATTTAGCTAAATAAAAAGGACTAATACAGACAGCCCATGGAGGAGGATATACAACTGATCAGGGATGGGGAGGGGGGGATTGGGGAATTCGGGATAACAACGCATGGTTTGCCCACTAAATAATGTAACTCATTATGGACAATAAATATATATTTAAAAAAATGCAGTAGATAGAAATTATAGTTGTGACTTTCCACATTGAAAATGCTAGCCATTGAACTGTTGTGTTTTGAAAAGCTAAATTAAAGGAGGAAGCATGTCTACAGAGGGGATATACATGGTCTGTCCAGTGAGCTAAATCACCTGAGCATCCATCTTGAAGCACTTACCAAAACTTGTGAGAATTCACTGTGGGAAGCTGAATTTCTACAGGACCACAGACATAGTCTCTTCCCTCATTTCTTCATTTCTCCCAATTTGTTTTTTGTGAACTATACAGAATTGTTTCCAATTTCTGGGTATATACTATATTACTTGGTGACATACCCATTAACTCAAATAGAAGGTTTTGATAAACTGGCTGGAGGACTTTCCCAAAATCATGTCTATTCTCCAGTTTCAAATACATTCCTTCTTTCTTTAAGGTTATTGTGATTATTATATTATTGATATCAAATTTAAATGTAAAAACATAAACCATTTATTTTATATAGTACATGGTCATATATTACACATCGATAGCAGTAATGGTTCTCTAGAATCTTCTTGCCTTTTTCTCTTGTAGTGATGAAGGTTTGGTCCATAAATGAGCTCATCTACTAATGACTCCTTACATATGATTTCTTTGAAGTGTAACTAGAAAGAAGACTTATTGCTTTCTTGTTTTTATTTATTATCTGGAAAATTACCTGAATAGTCATTCATCACCAGTGCTTATCATATTCCTTTTTAATAATTAACCTCGCTTTTTCTTGGACAAAATATATTTGATATAGGAATATAAAATACATAAAATATGTAATCTGTTTTCCTTGGTTGTTTGTCTTCTCATTATGTATTTCTGTGAATTCAGATCCTAAGTTAATGTTTGAAATCTGTGCCTTTGGATACCAGCCAAATTATAATTCATATTCTATCTACTATAAAGTGGAGCTCCAGGATGGCAGAGTCAGATAGTGGCCTTTTGGCATTGACAAAGCCATAATATTGTTGTTGAATATGAAGTCAGCTCCATGTGGCATGTCTCTCAGGTATATTCATGATAGTTAATTTGTTCTTTGTATTTCATAATTTATAATAATTAAATTTACAGAAGTTAGTCTTAGTAGCTTCATGACAGATAATTCATTATTTTATCTGTAATTCTTAAGAATCTTTGTAACAGAGCATCTATATTTTAAGGGAGATTTTCTCCTTTTCTCTAATGTTTTATTTTTTGGGGGATAAAAAAATAACCCGAGAAAGTAAAAATGTCTCTTTTCAAATATCTGGGATTCTTTGATAGTTCTTCATTTATATCTTTAGTTTGTATAGGAATATTTTATATACAGCAGATCTATAAGAACAAATCTTATATCCCTTGCTCTTGATAAGCTACTTCTCAGTTCTTAGTTTATACCTACATCTGTAATTCATCTTTCTCCACCAATTCCACATTTCAACTCTTTGTTTCATTTGGCAGAACATTGCACTATAATTGTCTTTAATAAGAGTGTCTCTCTGTGAGTCTTCAAACTTATTCTGAACATTTTTGAACCATTTAACATTGTCTCCATATAACTCAATCCTAGGTCCATGTGACTTTAATCATGTGGCCTTTTCATAAGCTACACTGTAAATGAACTCCACCTAGCTAGCTCCAGATGTCGCTAATGGAAACTGATATAACCAGTCCCATTACCTGGATATAAACTTCCCTATCCATCAGAGTCCATTAAAACCCACAGAAAAATTGGCCTTTCCATAGTCTGGGAAAGATCATTTTCCCAGCTGGCTTATTTTTTTTAGAAATTCCACATCACTGTGTAACAAAATCAGATTTTATATCAGACTATTTTTTACTATATTACAATAAACAATTTCTATAAGCAGTGATTTCTTCCTCACTAGCTCAGAGTTTTGCTTTTAGTCTACCCACTTCTGTGCTACATACTTGCAGTAAATTTTGTACTTAGAGGTGACAGTGAGGGAATTTAATGAATACATGTGAGTCCAGGGATATCTATTAGTTCAAACAATGAGATACATATAATTCTTCACCTATGCAGGTATAATAATAAAAAAAATGTGTGTTAGAATTTCAAAAACACAAAAAAGCTTCATGCTGTATTCCATACCTTTCTCTTAACATGCTCAATTTAAATATAGTCTGATAAAACAGCTTCTTGCACTCTGCAGTTCTTGGGATCAAAGTATTGCACTGTTCGCTGCTTTCCAGACTGGTTCTAAACTTTTCTAAGATACTTACAGTGAAGAGATAACATGCCAATGTCGTTTTTTGTGATAAAATCTTGAGGATCTCTTTTGTGGGATTTGATGCTTAGTGTGCTAGTAGAGGGGCATACACTCATTGTAATTCTTCTGGAAAACTGTGCAGTCTTGAATTTGCTTATCTTTCTCTAAAAAATAATTATTGCCCCAAAAAAGGTAATATATTTTGAAGGAAATTTAATTTAAAATTTATCTTAAATGAGAGTCAGGTGGTAACAAATGGTAGACATCCAGGATATTCTGAGAAGTCAGTAGTGTGTGTGTGTGTTTATTGAAAAGCAAAGGAGAAACCATAGCAATACTGATGGTTTTCAGGAATTCTGTTGACTGTAATGATAACTACTGCCCAGGATTATTAATCTAGCATCTTTAATTAAAGTGCATAATGATGGAATCTATTTATTTAACAGCAATATTTATCTTTTAAAGAGAATATAATTTTTTGAATTTGCTTGTATAGATGAAGAAACCAGATTGTTTATATATCTGTTATAACTACTCTCATTTGTGCTGAGCATTTTGCCTAAGATTTTGATAAACTTATTAAATAACACTTGTTTACATTCTGTTTAAAAATAAAATTGAAGCTATATGGAGCTTAGTTTGTTTAAGCCTTTGGTTTCAGAAGTGCCACACCTAAAGCCAGCATGATTCAAACTTACATCTCAACAATTCAGGATATTACACAACAAGACTTTTAGCAAATAGAAATATAACTAGGAATTATGTAATTGATAAGTGTACTTTCACTAGTCTCCTGTTTCTAAACAGTTTTATAGTATGGAAAATAATTAGAAAATATGGCGTGTCCATTGTCCTTTTTTGTAGCAGGTTTTAAAGTCTAGCAGGTGCATGGAGAGAAAACATTGAAAATACATGTCAAACCTTTTTCTCTCTTCAGTCTATCTAACATTTATCTGCCTTTCATATGTCTACCTGGTTAACACACACACTTTTTAGTATCTTTATGAGTTTTTAGCTGCTTTACAGGTTGAACCAAAGTTAACAAAGATAGACTTATGTACCTTAGAAAGAAATACAATTTTTAAAAAATAATCAGCTATCCTCTGCCCCCATCAAATAGTAACGAGTCTAGTCCTGAAAGTCTTGGTGTTTTTATTTGATAGTTGTATGCCCAGAATAAGAAACCATGGAAGCTTAAAGAATCTGCCTTTCACACTTGTCAATTTTTTTTAAAAAATACAAGCTGCTAAGGAGCTACTTTTCTTATTGTAACTCTAATATTAAAATGTCTTTTAGGAGTAGTTTTGTGATGTACCTGATTAAGAAACACATTAGATGTGAGAATCAAATAGTAATTATTAAATTAACACTGGTTGATTTAATAACATGAACCACTTCTTGCATTTTTCATTTAAAGTGCCATTCCTTCTGATTGTAATAATAATCAATGTTAGTGGCAGAATCTGATTTCAAATGAATTTTATAACTAAGTATCAATTCGTAGCACAGATATGAGCTTGGCATATGTTTGACATACGTGTGAAATATCAAGGGCAGAAAACTCCTACCTGTAGAGCTACCTGTATAGCTACCTCTCTCATACTGAGTTCCAGGTGACTCCATCCCCTATCCCTGAAGTAACGTCAAAAGCACAGGCAGAAAACCACTGAGGTCACTTGAAAGAGCAGCTGACAATAACGGATCCCACTTCCATTTATATTTTCCCCAAAGGAGAAAATGTAAGCCCATAAAGAGAAATGCTACTTTTTTACCACAGGGCCACAGAAGGGCTGGTAAGGCGGAAAATGTATTGTATGTTTAATGGCGATCTCTTTTCACCATTTTTGACTTCCTTTGAAATGTGGTCATATAGAAATATTTTACAGGGGAAGAAACAAAAAGTCTAGAATAGGAATCATGATCTAGCTCTGAAAACTTGCACAAATTGCTTATTCAATCCTAAAGCCAAAGATTCAATTGCATGCAAACCATGACGTTTTCAAAATCAAATTAGTGTATTTAGTTGTGATTTTAAGGAAATAACTAAAGACAACTTAATTACCAAAGTTATTTTACCTTAAAGTTCTAAATATAAAATGCATATTTCATTTCATGTTAATATTTTTTTCCAAATATATATTTTTAAAAAACCAAGAAGCTGATTTCTTCATTTCTTCTTCAGCTGTTAATTGCTAATCTATATAACTGATTTTTTTGTAGACACTTTGTATTATGCTGCATTGCTCAATTGTTTGTTAGTTCAAACAGCTGCTTGGGGGGAAGTTTTTTTTTTGTTTTTTTAAACACATAATGTATGAGAAATAGATATAATTGTACTTAAAGTTTAGTAAGGTTTCACTCCTTTTCTTGCTTATTTTTCAGGATAAGACTTCTTTAAAAAAACTGTTTACAAATGGGCAAAGAATTTGAATGTTTTTACAAATGGCTGATAAGCACATGAATAGAGGGTTAATATGATTAATCACTAGAGGAATGAAAATTAAACAAGCAGACTACTATCAGATAATAATCAATGTTATCAAGAATGTGGAGAAAGAGACCTTTGTACTTTTGGTACAATGGAATATGGTGAGCTTGCTATGAAAACAATAGAGCATTTCTTACATATTTTGTTTATTTATTTGTAAGTGGAGAGAGAAGAGAGAGAGGAAGAGAGAGAGTGACACACACACACACACACACAGAGAGAGAGAGAGAGAGACGGAGGGAGAGAGAGAATGAATGGGTGCGCCAGGGGCTCCAGCCACTGTAAACAATCTCCAGATACATGCACCACTGTAAATCTAGCTTTTCAGGCAAACGCCTTAACTGCTAAGCCATCTCTCAAGCCCCAATATTATTTCTTAAAAAAAAAAAAAACACGAAATAGGTGTAGATATGACCCAGCAGTGTCACTTCTAAATATAAACCCAAGGATTGAAAGTTAGGTCTTGAAGAGATATTGATTTCCCCATGTTCATCGCATCATCACTCATAGTTGCTAAAATCTTAAAGCATTCTTAATGTCCATTAATAGATGAATATATCGACATATATGATAGACTATTATTCAGCATTAGAATTTTTGGCATATGACATTTCTTTCATGACTTCAATCACATTCTAATAAATAACATGACATAGTCATACAAAGCAAAATACTGTATAATTCCATTCATAGGAGGTACCCACCATAGCTAAAAATCACACACACAAAATACCTATGGGCTAAAAAGAATTATTTCATTTTCTAATGAGTGATACATTTCAGGCTTATAAAATGCTACACATGGATGTTGGCTATTATAAAAATGAATGATTATACACTGAATTGTATATTTAAGAAAGGTTATAATGATGAATTTCGTGTTATATATAATTTACTACAATAAAATTTTGAAAAAAAGAAAAACAAGCAAAAAACCTCTCTTCCCCTCTGAATCTCAGACAGACTACAATAACCTATTATCCAGGAACGTGTATTTCAGTAAATATTATCTTGCTCTGAAGTTGTCTGGTTTTTCAATAATGTTTATTAGCTTGTTTCTACATACTAGTCATAAAATTCATATATTTGCTTGTAAAATACTTTCCTAGAGCCTGATATATAATTATGTACTACCATATATAGTGGGGAAGATTTCCCCAAGATCAGCCACTTGTATCAAGAATTCAGCTTTACAACTACCAGTCTTCCGAGCTGGGTGTCTGCGAACTCTTAGCAACTTCTTGAATCTCAGCCAGTTTGGGGTGTTATAAATGCTGACAAGGAGAGGGAAGCAATTTGTAAGAGAACCAAAAATTTTCTCATCAGCACACTACTAGTGGGAAACTGTACTCTTGTCTCATTTGCAAAAGTATTTAATGAGAAATGTTTAATTCGTTGCCCAACAATTGACTTTTCATGTTTTTATGGAAATGTCGAGAAAAATGATCAGAATTTCAAAATGTCAGAGTAAATTTTCAAATTTTATGTTGCAGTATAACATAGGGAAAACATACCCATGCATTTCATTCCTATTGTCTTGGCTGTGACCATTCTTTCAAATACAGGTTCCTATGAGAACAGACCTTCCTTACTATCTATCCATTGTGATCTGTCTTCAAAATAACAAGTCACTGTCACTCAGGAAACTGAACCCTCACTCTCATTAATGCTATGGCTTAATGCAGATAGAATCTCAAGAGGCTCATGGCCATGGTACTCATTTTTGTTTTATTTTATTTTGTTCTATATTTGTTTGTCTCAGGTGAGCAAAATGTCTAAATAGGTTTTTAGATGTTTTAAGGGAACAACAAAGCATTCTTTTTGTTGTGCCCAAGTAGCTCTTTTAATGAGTCTCCGCACTTTTATTTAGAATAAAAGGATATTATAACATTTTCAGCAGAAAACTTCCATAAAGCAAACAACTGCCAGGTGTAGTGGCTCTTGGAAGGGAGGCTGAGGTAGGAGGATCCCTGAGTTCAAGGCCAGCCTGGGGATACAGAGTCAGTTCCAGATCAGCTTGGAGACCTAGCCTTGAAAACAAAACAACACACACACACACACACACACACACACACAAAAAAAAAATAGAAACAAATATCTGTTGTACTCTGGGTGCTTATTCATTTATCTATACACAAATTATGAATTAAAATGGTAATAACTTTATGAAGCCGGAACCAACCATTAATTTCTCATCTTCACTCTCTCCCTCCCTCCTGCACCCCACCTCTCTTCTGTCTTTCCTTCCTTCTTCTCCAATTCCCACTCTGCCTTCTCTTTCTTAATAGCAAAGTGCCTGATTTTCACCATTTGTTTAATGAAGTTACTAGGCTGGTTGCTGTCTGAAGGCCACTCTGGTCTGTAGTGATTCTGATTCTAGTCAGCAGATGGAGAATTCACAATTTCACTAGCACCCAAGCATCGTCCCTGGGTCAGCTGCATTGTATTTCCCTTTGAAATGATGATAAGACATCACATGTTCACATAAGTGCACACACACACACAATTGCACACTTTATAAAGCAAACTTTGTAATAGAACTTGGGTTTTATATAAATCAGAATTTTTAAGGTAGTTATATTATGTTACATATATATGAAGCACAATGTGATGATTAAATGCATGCATACAATAGGTAAACAGATCAAGGTTATTAACAAATCCATTGTCATAAATACTGATCATTTCATGGTGTTGGCTCTATTAAAAGCCCTCTCTACCTGCTATTGCTGACTATACATCAGAGAACTATACAATTTATCAGCATGTCATGTGTACCTTCCTGTGCTAAAGAATATTAAAAGTTATTCCCCTTTTCCCTCTACACTTCCTTGTTCCTGTTAACTACAGTCTCTTTGTATCTCTTTCCCTACTTTGCTCAGGTTCCAATAACCACTAATCTTGCTCCTTCCATGAGTTCAACTTTTCTTTTTAGTTTCCCCATATAAAAATTTGACACTGCCTGACTGACTTCACTTAACACAGTGCCCTCCAGGCTCATCCATATTGGGGTAAATGACATAATGTCTCACAGAATAACAAGCAATGAAATTGTATCAGTAATGAGTCTCCTAATGAAGGAAAGCACAGAAATACATAGCTTCACTGCAGAATTGTGCCAAAGTTTTACAGAAAAAAAGGATGACAGAATTTGAAATCATTTTTCAATCTGAATTCTATATATCAGAATCTCAGCTGTAAAATAAAGTGTGATTTTTAAATTGTGTTGTCAACTTGACCTGTTTAGTAATCTTGGGTGGGTCTCTGGGGTGTTTACAAGAGGTCAGCCCTATCAGTAGGGGGCAGGATGGATGGAGGCTCAGGGGAGCTAGAAACAACAAACATCCCTTCCAGGGAGATCAGTGCAGGAAGGAAATTCCAGAGACTCAGGGAGTCAACAAGTGTGAAAAAGGGTTGCAAGACTTGTCCCTAAGGCTACTTAAAGGGGAAGGGTTTCTCTCTCCTTCTGCGTGTTTGCTTTTTGTGTGTGTGATGCTAGTGATGGTTTTTCTCACTCTGCCAGCCTCTTTTGCCTTCAAGGAACTTACCCTGGATCTGTAGCTTCAATAAACCCTTTCTTCCCATACCAGTGGCTGGTTTGGAGAATCATCCCAACTGCATGTGTGGCTGGCTGAGACATTAAGCTTTTATTTATTTATTTTTAAATATATATCCTTTGCTTGGAGGGCACTATGTTAAGTGAAGTCTGTCAGGCAGAGTCAAACACTTAGATGTGGAAACTAAAAAGAAAAGTTCATCTCATGGAAGGAGCAAGATTTTGCCTCTGGATATTCTCTCCCACCAAGACACTTACAATCTTTCCACTCCCTCTTCTGCTCAGATCCCTGACTCATGGTGGGTGAGTCTTTAAGTCTGCTTGTCTCTACTTAAGTCTGTTGAGTCTCTACTGTTAAGAGTCTCTGAATTTCTGCTTTGGGTTATGTTGGATGTTCTCAGTGTCTGTCTCCATTATACTTTCAGAGGTCATCTGACTTGTGGAGGTAGGTCTTTTGCTCATCTCACCACTTCTTCAAAGGTTGTCTCTGGGCTCTATATCATAAAGGGTGGTTCATCTCTTGCCTGGGTGTCATGCATCATCTCAGGACCTGTTGGTGGAACTGGGTTGTCCACAGTCCTCACTGCCTTCTAAAACATACAGAGAATCTCCATCAGAGAGTGAGATCAGTAGAGGTTAAATGAGAAAAACATTGTTAATTTGGGGAGATTCTAATGGGTATATCCTCTCTATAGATCTCTGGTTAGTGGGGGATTTCCCTTGGAGCCCATGTTCTTGGTCCCCATAAGAGTTTACTATGGATCCAGTTAAGTTCCAGTTAAGGGTTCTTTGCCACTGAAGGGGTCTCTTAGCCAATTACCAAGCTGTTCAACATGACTATTGAACAGATGAGCTTGCTTGTCTCAACCATATACCTGCATCCTCAGCATTCTCTTAACATTAGTCAGTGTTGTATATTTGCTCTCTGAATATCATTGATCAATTTCCCCGAAAGCTCATGTAATGCCTTCCAGCACTACACAGGCTACCATCTGGGAGCTGGTTACCATTCTGAATCCAGCAGGGTCTCTCCATGTTGTGTGATGACAGTTTGTGGTATCTTCAGCAAAGAGTTTTACCTTTTGCCTCCGCTGGTATTCAAGAGCTTTGACATAAGTCTGTCATGTTAGGGTTTTGCTATATATCCCTGATGCCTTCCTGGCAGGTGCCTGGCAAAGAGTGTTTGCTCCCTAATTAGGTTCAAAGTAAGTCTCTCTGGGGATGCCAGACATTGGTGTGTGTGTGTGTGTGTGTGTGTGTGTGTGTGTGTGTGTGTGTGTGTGTGTAGGTTTGTAGAGAAATAAAAGTCTTATTTCTTTTTGGTTTGTGATGTAGTGGAGTTCCAGTACAGATTGGGTACCCAGGCTGTAACCAGTTCATACCACTCTACAATCTAGGGTGCAGTTCCCTAAAATCCCCAATTACAAGACCCAGACTCACTGCTCCCCTCACCACTCCAGGCCCTAACACTCATGGCCTCTTTCCAGTCTGGGTTTCCCATGCCTCACATATGCTGGGGTCCCCAGAACACCATCCCAAGTACTCTGGTACCCCTAGTGCTCAGGCCCTACACTTTCAGGTCACCTCAACCGCTGGAATACACAGGCACTGGTCACAATGCCATCCCCAGAGCTCAGGTCCCAGACAGCCAAGCTTCCCACCAGCCAGGGGCACCCATGCCCCAAACCTGCTTTGCCCATTGTGGATTCGGGATGCACAGGCCAAAAACACCATGACATCACTAGACTCAAACTCACCAAGCACTTCTCCAGCCTTGAGCTCCCTGTTCCCCAACACTCTATGCTGTGCTGGTCTGGAGCAGCCAAACCCATGTACATTGATGCCCTAGGTGTTTAGTCTCTGTTCCAGTCACACAGGGTTCCACAGCAGATTGGGGGGTGCAGGCTCTGGTACCCTTAGAGCTCCAGTCCTGTCCACAGCAATCTCTTCACCAGCTTGGAGTGCACTGTACCAAATCCCTCCTTGACTCCCAACAACTTAGGGTGCCTGGCCCCAAACCCACTGCCAGCACTAGGCTCTAGCTTACCCCACGTACCTCGCCTGCCTGGAGTGCCCACCTCTAAAACCATGACTCTTCTAATGACACAGCTCCTGGACACACAGCTCCACCCCCTCACCAGGCTTTCTTCAGGGTGATTTGTCCTTGTGAACCTGAAGTGAGTGGTGACTCCCTCTCCTGTATTGATAGCGCTCAGGCAGCTGGGTGTGTAGCTCCTCCTTTCCAAAACCTGGAACTGGGGCTCCACCGCTACTCTGCCCAAACCCTGGCTGGAGACCAGTTCCCACAGCAGCTGGAGCTCATGAAGAATTTTTCACTGCTGTGGTTTCCACAGTAGCTGTTGCCTAGAGGCTGGTTTCCCCTGGATTTGTGGCCTCCAAGAATAGACCCAGGCGCCAATTTCCACAGGAGCTGATGAGAGGTCTGGAGAGTGTGGCAGAGGGCAGACCAGTCAGGGTGACCTGCCTGCCCATGGGGGTGAGAGAGAACTACATCAAGCTTTTAATGCCATCGAAAATTCATATAGAATTCAATGAAAATGGCTCTTGGAAACCACCACTGACAGCAAAGCTCAATGTAAATCAGTGAATATTTTAAACATGTGCATGCTACCTTAACGAGTGGGGGGGTCCTGATTTTCTTTAATAAAGTAGACCGAGAAGGCCATGAAATTTAATATTGCCTTTCCTTTCTAAAAGGTGAGATGGTAGAGTGATGTGAAACTATCACTCAATGAGAATTTCAACAAGAAAATGACCTCATAGCAAAAGCAAAGGAAATAACTACTGTTAGCAACTATGTGCAGGATGTGTTTTCTACCTTTCCTCAAAACGTTTTAAAAATTTTATGTCTGGCTTATGTATTCATAGTTAATGACCATATAAAAATATGCCAAATGGGAAACACGCTGATTTGAGGAAGGGGATAGTTATTGGAACCATGTTCTTTATTCCTAAGGTCATTCTGCAATATAGTAAATAGGATATTAAAACAAATTAAATTCATTTCCAATATGGACAGAATCATTCGGAGGATGATTTGAATTCAAAGGATGCTAGAAATGCAGACACCACTGGTGAGATCTAATTTCTAAATTCTTCACCGTTATTATTTGTTGTATAGAAGGACCATGGACTATGGAACAGGAAGCCATCCCTTTCTCAGGTTACTTTAAGAATATTGGAAAATGTCCCTAGGCCTGAGTCATATGTAACGATAAAAAGAAAAAAAATGGGTCCTCTGAAATTGTTCCCAAATCTAACTATGCCCAACCCAACTAATAGTAATAGTGAACTCAAGATATTTTAAGTATTTACTTGTCCTGTAATGAATTGTGTTCCATAAAGTGGTATCAGTTAAACAAAGATGCCAAGGTAAATATCATATTAATAAATATTTTTATGTAGAAAGAAACTTAAAGGAGACAAATGATACCCAAGGTGCCTTTGTAAGTTATTGGCTTCAGTGTGTAAATCCAGGCTGTGTGCTAACAAAGGCAAGAGCTGCTCTGAACCAAATCACCCGGTACTTCTGATTTTTAATCAAGGTATTCAAACCATCAATTGTATCTGTTTTCTATTTCCCCTGTTCCTCCATCTGTCCCACTGAGTCTGCCATTATCCATGATTTACTCCTCCTGATAAATAATTGGTTCCATGCACCTTATTTCAAATGTACATTTTTTGCATGTTTTTGTCCTTTTGGGTGCTTGGCCAATTAACAATTCCTTCAAGTGAATCTTGTGATTTGCTTGCTTTCACAGCGGTTCATGGGTGGAACTCAGACAAAAGCTTATTTGGAAAATCACAGTGATTCAGTAAATAGTAGCGTAAGGGAAAACAATTGGCTATAATAAATTAAGCACCCTCTTAAAATAGAACTGTTTCTGCTTCCTCTCCCCTGTCCCTCTCTTGCCTCCAGGATGTGTCATTTCACACATTCACACTTGTTTTCTTATGTGCTGCAAATTAGCAGGAACCCTTAAGAGAATTTGCAAGTGTTGGCATCATATTCAAGTTTCCTTTCTCAAGTTGTTATAGTGCTCTACTGTGGCCTTAGAGAACTTTCCTCAGTACTGAACAGCTTGTTGGCTCAGAGACTAGGTGAGCTGTGAAACTGAAGCCTTACCTTTACTCTGCATAATCATTTTCCGCCACAAAGTATCATTCATTAGAGACCATTAATAACCTTTGAATAGCACCTTTCTGCCCTGGCAGCTGCCCTTTCAGAGTCACACTGCAGAGCTACAAAGAAGTTAATTTTCCATATCATAGTGATTTGTTCCATAGGCATACTCTGGCTGGAATAGTCCACTACTTTTTCCTTTGCCTCAATTATTCTTTCATCTCTCATTCCTTCCTTTCTGATTTCTTTATTTTACTTTTTTATCTCCGCTCTCATTTTCTTTCTTCTAGCTTAACCTGTCATAAGTACATTTTAAAATAGATCTCATCCCTACCTTCTCTGGAGAGTTCAGGTCTCTCCTGTCTCTGAGCAGTTCAGGTCTCCCCTACATCACTAAACTAAGATGCAGTGAGCTCTTATCTATGTTTTCTTTATATTTATCTCCTACAATAGGAGAGTCATTGAGTGTGAAGTCCTATCAACCCAGTGATGAGGGGATTGATGGGTACTACAGTAGTTACCCTAATTGTCAGATATATATATAATCATTAGGAATTCTAAATGCCAAAATTCAGTATAAAAAATAACTTCCACCAAGTCTGATATTGATGAGAAAAGATGACAAATGCATTTTGTTGAAATAACCTTTAATTATGACACTTGGTCACCATAGCTATGTATTTAAATAGAACACTCAAGAGGTTGAGAAAGAATAGCTTTCTTGGAGAATCCTCAGATGACCTCTCAATTTTGCCAAGAAAATAAATCTCCTGTTGTGTGCAATGTCAGAATTGGGATGAAGATGATGGAAAGGGAATTGTCTACCTTTGTTATTGATTGATTTGAAAATATGGCTTCATTGTTCAAAAGGGAAAAAGCAGAGGATAAACACAAACAATGAAAGCTACCAGAAGTAGGAAGAAATGACTGTAGATTCAGCAATATATTTGACAGCAATTCGAGGGAAAACTGGACAAACAGTAATCGTACATTAGAAATTTGAATGTAAGTCAAAACTTTAAATATTGTCTAAAGGGAAATGAATATCAAGGAAATTTTAGAATCATAGAAATAAAAAATAAGATTATTGTTATACTTTTAATGTGAAATGCCTCCCAAGAACTCATGGGTTGGAACATCTAGTTCCCAGCTTATGGCCAGTCTGGGAGTTTGTGGAATCTTTGAGAATGAGTTTGATATGGATTAAGATATGGGGTGTGGGGAAGGGTTAGAATTAAGATAATCCCCAGTAAAAACCTCAATGCACCCCAAGTTCAAAGAATATCCAGGCTCTTGTCTATAAAGAATTAAAATCATAGACAACAAAATAGTAAGGTATAGTGGGAAATTTTATTATTTTAAGAAACATGGGGAGTTATAGAGTTCTCCAGCCACCAGTGTGGGTAGAACACGTGCTAGAGAGTTTAACAGAATTTATATTAATTAGCTAAGTAAGCATAAACAGAAAAGATAACAGTGAGGTCCCATCATAAAAAAGAAAGATTCATGAGGGAAAAAAGTCTGGAGCCTGCCCCCGACCCCAGCCATTAGCTGGGATAGGGGTAGGCCTTACCTTACTGAGGCCTGGATCAGCAGCCTCTTTACTCCATTGCTACGTGAGGGAAGAGAGAGGAATGGCTTCTGCTAGGGAAGAGAATTTAAGTTCTTCCCAGGTGAGTCAGAGAGACAGCTGATTGGTTCATATTTGACCATTCAGTTTTAGCACCTAGGTTGTAGCTCTAATTAGACATTTCCCACTCAAGGGGAGGGGCTGCATCTGCAGATGTCTGCCCATCACAAGCTCTTCATAGCAGGGTCATTGGAGCTGGGCTTGGACGTGGTATCCTCTTCTGACTCTGGCCTGTGCACTCTGCTTCTTGATATGTCCAGATGTGACCAAGCCCCTACTCGTGTCCACTGCCATTCAGCCATTCAGGCCTCTGACTTTCTTACAGTAATGTATTGTCTCCTTTAAAACTCAGAACCAAACTAAAACTCTCCCTTTAGTTGCTCCTGTAAGGTTTTTTTTTTTTTTTTTTTTTTTGTGTGTGTGTGTGTGAGGGTGATGTGAAAAATAACAAATACAAAGATAAATTCTTCCTCATTAAGTTACAAGGAATGAGCACCACAAAGAAAACTCAGAAAAATATTAAAATTAGAGTGAAAATGCACAGCCACATACAGGGGAGACCTGACCTGTCTAGAGAAGGTAGGGATGAGACTCACCATTGGATCAAAGTATGCTTTCTATAAAGGGCCGTATTTTGAACATATCAATTACTTTAAGTTAAGAGGAATCATATTAATATAATGATGTTGAATAATATTAAATTTCTAAACCCAAGGGTGAATAAAAATAAAATTGCTAACATTAGTGTTCTTAGACTGTTTTTAGCTTACAGCATTTAAAAATATCAGCAAGAATTATCAAGAGCTGTGTAAGATTCTCAGTTGTGATTTTTATTTTTGTGTGTGTGTGATTTTTTTTAAGTGTGCCTCTCTATTATATCTCCTAAGGTGAAAGGACATTCCTTCTCATCACGTTATATTTCATTTATTCTAACTAAGAAATCTCTGATCTGCCCTCAATGAAAGTTCTCAGTTCAAAGGTCCTTATGCCATATTCAAATTTTCTTGGAAAAAAAAAAGAAGAAAACAACAGCTCAGCTTGTGGTTTCTGCAGCCATGTTCATTCATACAGTTCAGCAGTGATCACTTTCTACACTGAAGCTCACTGCAGCTCCTGTATTAAGAAATGACTCAGCCATGTTTACCAATTTAAAAAGGTCATTATACAAAGTAAGCTTATAATCAAAAGCTGATTTTTAAAATATAACCAGAATGCAGTCTCTCAACATAAATGCCAATGGATATTTAAAAAGAATCAGATCCTTACTAATTATACATCTTTTTTTAATATTTTATTTTATGACAGAGAGAGAGAGAGAGAGAGAGAGAGAGAGAGAGAGAGAGAGAGAGAGAGGCAGACAGAGAATATGGGCGCACCAGGGCCTTCAAGCCACTGCAAATGAACTCCAGACACATGCGCCCTCTTGTGCATCTGGCTGTATATGGGCACTGGGGAATCGAACTCTGGTCCTTCTGCATTGCAAGCAAATGCCTTAGCCGCTAAGCCATCTCTTCAGCCCACTAATTATACATCTTAAAAGGGCAAAGTTTAGACTCTCAGTGGCCAGGTCTAAAATGACTCAAAACAGTGAGGCTAGTACTTTTTTTTTTTTTTTTGTCATTTCTTTCAAGCATAGTTGTATTCACTTTCCCATAACAAATAAAGATAAAATAACCCATTGTAGGAATTTCTTTCTGGCACTTGAACTTTTCTTTTAGTAATATGATCAACATGAAATATATTGGAAGGGTCTTTTCATTTAAAAAAAATTAAGTTATTTTATACCTGTTATTTTTATACCTGTCATGTTAATTTATATGTGAGTTCATATTATTCCTTTTAGATATCTATCATAAATGAGATGGAGAATATATTGTTCATTTGTAATACAAATGAGCAGTGTATTATTTTATTAATAGCAAAAAATTGAGATATAGCCATGAAAGAAAAAGCAATAATTTAAATAAATTGAAAGAAAAAAATTATATAAACACATTTTAGAGATATGCTGAGTGAAAACTGTGAACGTCAATCAGCCAAAACATTATTTATGTATGATTATTTCCCACCTCCATTTGATCTTTAAGGGAGGAAGATTTGGGCTTGTTGTGTTTGCTTCTGGGCTGTCTTTCTATGTATAAATTCTAGGTAAAAAATATAACTAAAGCAGGCAAAGAGATTTGATTCATTCAATCTTAATGATGTGGGGAAATAAAAATAATCCAGCTAAGAAAATGATTTCATTTAAAAGTGTTTATAAGCCAGGCGTCGTTGTTCACGCCTTTAATCCCAGCACTAGGGAGGCAGAGCTAGGAGGATCACCATGAGCTCAAGGCCACCCTGAGACTACATAGTGAATTCCAGGTCAGCCTGTGCTAGAGTGAGACCCTACATTGAAAAACAAACAAACAAAAAAAAAGTTTTTATAGTTAGTGAAGTTGAAAACAGTCTGATCATCAACAGGGTCACGTTGTTGTAAGTAGAACCAGATCTTATTATAGAAACTTTGCTATGTCAAAACAGATTAGATTAAATTTCTCTATCTCTCTCTCTCTCTCTATCTCTCTCTCTCTCTGTTTCTCTCTCTCTCTCTCTCTCTCTCTCTCTATATATATATATATATATATATATATATATATATATATATATATATATTTAGTAATCTTGAAAAAGACTGATTATTGCTATTAAGGAGGGGTGATCTTGGGATAATTCTTTGCAACAATAGCATTTTAGTGATTCTTTGAGGACAAGGTAATTCACACAAATAAATATAAAAGGTCATTAAATAGATTTATGTTAGGCAGAGACAGCAATAGATATGATGGTGACAGTCATATTCCTGAAAAAAAGACACTCAAATGATAGGCATTGCCATTTGTAGGACAGAGCAAGCTGTCAGACCTGAACAATAGCTATAGCCTTGAGAGAAGACATCTGACAGGAGCTGTCTTTATAGAGTAAGGGGACACCTGCTATCCTGCAGGGTGGAAGGGAGAGAGCCTTAGGAATAATGCACCAGAGCTCCTCTCCACCCTGGGTTTCATCCCCTGCAGGAACAACTACTTGATTTGATCTTTTCAGAAGTCAGAGGGACAGGGTCCCATTTACAAAGTCTGTGATTTTCAATCTCAGGGAATGTCAAGCCAATGACATTCCCAGAGAAGAAAAGGCAGATCTGGAGGGACAAAGAGAAAGTGTCCTGCACAGCCATGAGCGTCCTTATCAACACTAAAGTATAGAAAATCCCCAGCATCTGAATGGACAGTTGGCATATGTTATCTCGTTTGTTTCTCTCAATGATTCTAAATAAGATACTATCTTTTTTTTTTATTCTGTGAAGGACAAAGGCACTGACTAGCTGAATAGTGTGGCCTTCAAAACACCAGAGTTAAGTGGTTGAAATCACACATGAATTTTGACCAAAGCTCTGCTTTCTTTTATCCATGCATCTGGCCTCCCTTTCAGTAAAGGCATAAAGACTAGAAATTGATGAGTTTGAGAACTCTCTTGTCAAAGCATAAGATTTGCTGAGAACGAATGAAACCGAAATGAGGGGAGAAAGATAATGTGAATGAATATCCTTGGAGAGGATGATAGTCATTGTTTGTATGAGATCAGATGTGAGCCTGAAAAAAAAAAAAAAAAGACCTGCATCAAGGTGGCTCTGAAATAACAGAGACAATAGACTGGAGGGGAGAGTAGAGAAAAGCAAGGGGGGAATGGGAATAGGAAAGGGAAAGAGAGGAGAGAAGAAAAGAAAGAGTGTGGGAGGAAAGAAAAAAGAAAGGAAGGAACAGGGAGAACAGAAGGAAGTATAGGGAGTCTACTGATAAACAGTTCATGATCAGAAAAACCCAAAACAAAGAAACAAACAAAAAATACCTTAAAGACCACTGAGGGCAATTTAGCTGCTATGCTTACCACTCATTGACACCCCTGTGATGATTCATCCTGGTTAATCTTGCTTTTTCAATTTTTTAAATTTATTCACTATATTTTATACATTAGAGGAATATAACTTGTCAATTTTACTTAATAACTTATCTTTCAATAAAGGGCTAAGAAAGGCTAGAGGATCTATATAAATGAAGAAAATGCAATTGGCTACTTTATAAAGTTTTTGTTTCTTTAGTTGTGAGGTTATAAGTCCTTGAAATTGATGAGATGGTGGTCTGCACTACATTGAGTTACATACACGTGGCTGGGCCTTTCTTTCCAATGGCTTATAGTAGCCTAATGAGGCCTTAGTCACATAAGTTTCAAACACCTGGTCTTTCCCTTCAAAGTTCATTGTATTTTCTCAGTCTAAAGAAATCTGAAATCCTAATTCTTCTTTTTTTTTGTCACTGCATATCTCTTTGTTACAGAATTATTTATAAAACAATCTGAATTTTAGATTAATCTTTGCATTTTTATAAAATTAAAATAGCATAGTTTTAAAATTATTAAGTAGAAATTTGGTATGGATAAATCATGAATTGGTACCATTATTTCCCTACTTCCTGCCCCCATGCCACTGAGGGCCCTCCTCAGGAGGAATGCTGGTATTTCCAGTGTGTGTTGAGGTGTGGGATTGTGGGTTATGACTAGTGAAAGCAGGAATTAGTCAGTGTGGAGGTAGGCAATGCCTCTGGATGTTCCCTCCTACCTGTGGCTTTTACAGTCTTTCTACCTTCTCTTTAGAAAATTTCCCAGAGCCTTGGTGGGTGTGTTTTAAGTTGATTTTAGTGTTGAGCTCTCAGAAACTTTTGGATTTTGGCTTTGGTGCATTTTGAGTATCCAGTGTCATCATCTTCATCACCCTAGAGAAGGTTGGTGGGCTGGCTGTGGAAGCAGAATTCTTACTCAGCCAGTTCCTCTGTGGTTTCACCTGGGCCCTTACTGATGTGTGAGTGGTGGTTCATCTCCTGCCAGGAAGACAACTATCATTTCTTGTCTTCTTGAGAGCTTTTTGTTATCCTTGGCTCTTGCTGCCTTCTGAAAAAGAAAAACAGATTCTCCAGTGGAGAGTGAGATCAGCAGAGGATAAATCAGTAAGCATTGTTAAGGCAGAGAGATTTTGATGGGTGTAGCCTCTCTTTAGGCCCAAGATTAGTGGGAGCTCCTAGTCGGAGACTAAAATCTTTCTTTCCATAGGATTCTGACTTGGTTCCCACTTCCAGCTCTGGGTTCCTTACCACTGAACACATCTCATCGCCAATCAGAGAGCCATTCATTACCTACCTAGTCCTTGTGCCACTATTACACAGGTGTATATATTTTATCATGCTGGTTGCTTTCATACAGTGTCCCCTGCTTGTTCACAACATTGTTGGACAGCTCTTGTAGCACTTCCCAGAACTATAAGGGCTTACCATCTGGGAACTGGCTTTCTTTCTGATTCTGGTAGGATCTTTGGGTGTTTTATGTCAGCAGCATGTGGTCCCTTCAGCAATAGCATAGTTATTTTTTAAGATTATGATGCACTTTCAATTTTTTTGCATTTCCCCTCTGATATTGAAGTGCCTTTGTTCTTTGGCTTTACTTATTTCCAAAACCTCTTCCAGGTTCCCCTTATGTTGCACTCATGATTTCCATCTGTTGTTAATGCTTTCCTGCACAAGCATATAGCAAGTTTACCTTAGCCCTCATTGCCAAGGTTGGGGAGATAGCTAAATGATTATGAGCTTGCAATATAAGCATGAGGAACTCAGTTCAGGTACATAGCCAGACCTTGTGTAAATGTAGGGCATGGAGGGGCTGTCTATGACCTCAGTTCTCAGGAGGCAGAGCCAGTTGTATGACTGAGAGAAACTGGCTATCCAGACAAGGTGCATCTGTGAACTCTGGGTGCCAAAACCCTGACTCAATAAATAATGTGTCAAGTGTCTGAGGAAGACACCTATGTCAACATCTATCTTACACACACATATGTACAACTCATGAACAGGAAACCAAATGTATACAACACATATGCACAGAAAAAAAACATAATGAATGTCTTTAATAATTTTTTGCTCAAGTTTTGAGCAGTCAGAACACAATGAAGAAAATATTATCAACAACAATGCATGTTATGTTTTATAAGGTACAGTTAAATCTCCTAACTTTTCAACAACTAATTAATTTTTTCTTCAACAACCAATTTCTGAATCCAGTCATATACTAATTAATGTTTTATAACTGACTTGTTAGGATTAAAGGGGTACTGGCTTTTGGTGTTTCCTAGTTCCCATGATATACATATATCCACTATGCTTAATCACAAGCTATAAATGCAACATCACTGAATAAGAAATAGTAATCATAATTGCCAGTATGTGCTAAATCAAACACAACTGGAAATTAAATTCAAGAACATGTATGAGTTTTGCAAACTCTCTCAGATGATAAAAGACAGAACTTCCAATAGGGTACAGGCCTGTTTTCAAATCAATTATCTTCATAGAATAGACTGTGGCTCAAAGAAATGATTGTTATCTTGGGCTGGTCTTTCGGGTGTCACAGGGTCATAATTGAGCTGCTGTGTTTTAGTCCTCTTCACTGCGTTCTCTTGTCCATCTGCATTGTGTCCACATGGAGGGACCTGCCACTATTACTTGCTTTCAAAATTAAACAGACTGCTTCTGTTAGACCATAGACTATTTGTTTCCATTGTAAGCTGAATGAGAGTATGGCATGGGTCACTACTTGGTTCTTAAGAGTTACTTTCCATACATTCATAAAGGTTTTACTCAGAAAAATTTCCCACTGCAAATATATATGAATTAGAATCTTAGAATCCTGAAAGTAGAATAAAACTTAAGCACCCTTAAGTCAAATCCCACAGTTTGAAATAATTTACATGATCCCCATTCTGCGTTCCTGGGAGCTCTTACTAATGCTTGATATCTTTCATTGGCTGCCATCCAAAGCAAGTGGCCCTGAAGTACTTCAATGTCTCCATTGGGTGGTAAATGATATAACCTAATTAGTAACATTATCAGTGCTTTATTGCTCTAAACATTTTATTGATCATTTATGATCATTTATATTTCCTATTCAATGACATTCTAAACAGGTTTTCCCTGTTTGTATATGCAATTTTTTTAATATTTTTTTTCTTTATTATTAACTGAATATTGTAATCTACATCTAAAATTAAGTATAGTTTATTTAAACAGTCCACCAATACTTATACTTACAAACTTTCCAGATCTTCACATTTATAACTGACATAATTAAGAAAAACTATGCATTTTATTATTTTTTTCCTTAAGATTAATTTCTGGAATTTCATATGAAGAAATGGTTATGCAGACATTTAAGGCTGTGCTTTATGTCTCCAAAATCCACAGCAGAAAGAGTGGTTATCCTCATGCTCATCTTTGCAGGCTGTTCAGGGTTACAGCAGAGTGGATATTAGGTCATTATTTGGTGTGTAATAATTGAGTAATTCCTTCGGTAGAGAGGTTCTCACATCTTAATTTTTTTTTTAAATGAAGGAAGTACCTGAAATTCAACCTCTCCACAGCTTGGGAAGTGACTTTGAAGAATATTATCCCAAAATGCCATTTTGAATTTATTATTTCATTTTTAGAAGACAAGAATATCTCTGTTTGCTACTTTGCATGCTGGACCATAACTATAAGAACTGTGTGGAGTAAGAGTCTCCTTGAATTTTGTTTCTCAGGGAATTTGAATTTTAAGAAGGAAAGGATAGCTATAAGTAATATCACTATGATCTAATCATCAGAACATTGGAAGTGACAGCTTTGGAGTTACTGAATTTAGCAATGTCCTAGATATCACTTATACACCATGCTGAAAAACTGAAACCTTTTCAATGAATAAAATGGCAAATAAATAAGCACACTCTTGAAGCAAATAGGTGCTCATAGTGTGTACTGTCATGCTTGGCTTCTCTCTGTATAGTCATTCACCTTCATACCTATTCCAATAGTTTCTGTTCACATAACATAGATTTCTGCTCATTCTCAGCATGCTTCAAAGTTTCTTATAGTCTTTTGGCCTCAGCTGCCTATTCAAAGCATTCCCTTCTGTTTACACCTTTATTGTATAGCTCTTTTCTAATATATTTTAATCACCATTAACAAATTTCCTTAATGCAAATGTTAGCCAAACAAATAGAATTTGGGTTGAAGAGATAGCTAAGCAGTTAAAGGCACCTGCTTCCAAAGCCTGACTGCTCAGGTTGATTACTCAGTACTCAATAATTCCAGATACACCAAATGGCACATGTTTATAGAACTCAACTCGGCTGTAGTGGCAAGAGGTCCTGGTGCTTTCTCTCTCTCTCTCTCTCTCTCTCTCTCTCTCTCTCTCTCTCTCTCTCTCTCTCTCTCTCTCTCTTTCTCTCTCTCTCTTTCTTTCTCTCTCCCTCCTTGAAAAAAACTAATCAAATGTTTGTTGTATTGTTGGATCTCAATATGTCCATATAAATACAGGCTTGGTCCACAGCCCATGGTACTATTGGAATATGATGGTATCTTTAAAAGGTGGGACTAGTTGAATTTATGTCACTGGAGGCATGTCCTTGAAGACACTCTTGAGACCCTAGCATTTTCCTGTCTTTCTCTTTACCTCAGGACCATCATGAGGTATATCAGCCACTTCCGCTGTTCACTGTTGCTATGGTCTACCATACCACCACAGCCCCCTTCTCAAAAAAATACCAAGTGAATATGGCCTGAAATTTCAATAAAAATAAGCCAAAATTACATTTTCTCCTGATAAGTTGGTTTATCTCAAGTGTTTGTGACAAGACAGAAATCTAATCAATACATTTTTGCTAGAAAATAAATGACAAGATTTGGATATTAACTTAGAGGTAAAACTTCAATTAATGAGATAAATCTATTCTTAAAACCTCTTATAGTTCCTTTAGGCAACACAGTCCATTTTATAACATAAATCACACTATCTGCCATAGATTACATAGTATTGCCATCACAGAACATGCCCCACGTGACATATTCTACATCCATTTCCTGGTGAGTTTCTGGGAAACCACCCCATTGATCAATTCCCTCTGTTTTACCACAACCTGGAATATATAACAATATTTTATTAGCATGCAAATTTAACTCCAATATTTTTTCATTCTTTCTGGCATTTGTTACTCAGTTTAAAAGGTGTTACTGACTATTGGGGTTCATGTGTAATAGTACAACATGTTGTGGGAAGGAACAAAAAGCATAGGTTTTGGTGAAATGACAGTTCTATGTGAACAATAAGGCAAATACACTTGAACGATACACAGGCAATAATAACAGCAACCCATTGTTGAGTTCTGGTAGGTATTAGACAAGAAAGAAAGAAAAATCAAGTGGATTTGCATTTTTGTGTCTAATATTCTGAATAACCTAAAATACAAGTATTCTATTTCCATTCTGTAATTTGGGAAAGAAGGGTCAGAGTTCTTAAGTGATGTGTCCAAGTTTAAGCAGCTAGTAAGTATACCTGGGCTAAAAAGCTGCTTGGGGACTTAGATCTTGGCACATTTTCATTTCTAAAGAGCATATCTACATAATAGTATGCATGTTAGAATGCATTCACTTCTCAGATTAAATGTAACATTTCCCAAAACACTGCAAAAGGTTTCCAAAAGTCTGTGTTTTGGAATTATTTAGTAATAGTCAGTTCATACAGTTTATAACGGGCCATGACTTCTCTGAGATGATAGAGTATACATAGGAGTTATTGCCAATTTCTTTCCAAATATGGTACTTCTATGGATATAAAATATAACAGTTATATAAGTCAAAATATGTTTTGTAGACATTGCATCAAACATGTATTACTATTCTATAGGGCATAATTGTATGTGTTGAAGCTAATTAAAGTAATGAGATATATTGCTGTTCTATATTTGCTGCCTTTTCTAGAGGTGTTAGTATGTCTTACAAAGACTTGCTGCATGTCAAATGATAGAAATCTTGACAAAGGTCTGTAGTCACAGCTACTTGGGAGGAAGAGGCATCAGATTACCAAACTGAAGGCTTGCAGAGCTAGTTCAAGACCATCCTGAGCTACACAGTGAGATACTGTATTAAAAATAAAAAGTAAAAAAAAATGAATAAATAAGCAAGACTTAGGACATAGCTATATGGTAGAGTACTTGCCAATAATGCACAAAGGTGAAGGGTCAAGCCTTAGTTCTGGAAAAACAGAGAAGTAGCATTGATAAATTAGTGATAAATTACTGACTAAATACTCCTGAAATAAATGTATTAACATGGATGATATACACGGGTCATTTTTTAAAACAAATTCTTACACAGAGACACACTTAAATTCTTATGATAGGATAAAGATATAGGCTACAAATTATCTTTAAATCAACTTGGAATATGGTAAATTTGTTTATTTTTTCCATAGAATATAGAGTACATTTTCCTCTTTGACTTCTGTTTCTAAACCTTGTCTCTGACTAATTTTTTCTGAGGCTGGCCAGTTTTCCAATCGTCAATTCCTGAAACAAGTTGATCTTTTCTGCCTAAAGTCCTGTTCTCCCAGATCCTTTCATGTTTGGCTCTTTATTAAGGACCACTCAGTGCTATAAGTATTACTTCCTGTTCAGAAGACACAATCCAAGATATAGCACATAAAATATTAAGTAAAGTAATAAATAAGGTCCTGCTCAGCTTATCTAAAATGATCTCGCCTATTTCTGTTTTTCAATTGTATTTATTTTGCATATTATCCACAGTACTCACAGCTCAGACCTTGGTCATGAAGCTTAAATGAGTCAATATTTACAAAGTGCTTAGAGCAGCACTTAGTACCTGGTAATTTCCATGGAACTAGCCATTCAATAAGCATTCAATTGACACATTTTGCAGAGTTCTACAAGTGATGTGCCACACAAGCTGTTTGTAGAGGTTCTCCTTTTCCTATTTCTTGAGGCTCAGTATGAATGACTGTAGTCATATGAGTTTTCTCTTGCTATAATAAAATACCATGGCTATATTGAAAGAAAAGAGGTCTGTTTGGCCCACCACTTAAGAAGCTAAAAGATTAAACAGAAGGATGTTGCCTCCAGCAAAAGCAACCCTGGATGCATTACCATATGATTAATGGCACCATGGTGTGAACACTTATAAGAGGAGAGACCACCTCTGAAGGGGGGAACTGGTAGGGCTGGTGGAGGGGGTGGTGTTCTGTGGTTTCATTTTAATAGCACTACACTTTCAATGGAACAATCTGTGAATCCAGTATTAATTCCTTTGAAAAGTAGGAACTGTAGTGACTTCAGTGCTTTCCACACTCTTAAAAATTTCCTCACAATCTCTTAAAAATGATCCAATGTGACTTTTTAATGTCACTGTCCTGGACATCAACTTTAGGGGACAAACCATATACAAACCACATTTGGCTTTCCCATATTATTCCTAAGCACCCCAATTTCCCATATCATATAACAGTAGTTTTCTGACTCCTTCCCTAATCACCCCTTCTTAATACTCTCTCTAATTTATGACATTTTTCAACAGAGACACATTGATAGAAATCTCTTTCAAGGCACATCTGGCTACACTAAATAAATTTAAATATTGAAGACTTTTTATCAAATTTAAAGTCTAAAGTAACTGTGATCTAATAATTTATACAATCTGTAAAAAGGAAAAATATGTAAACAATAAAAAGGAGATTTTTTAAAAAATATTTTATTTATTCATTTTCAAGCAGAGAGATACAGATAGAGAATGAGAGAGAGAGAGAGCGCACCAGGGCCACCATCTTGTGGGTCTGGCTTATGTGGGTCCTGGGGAATTGAACCAGGGGCCTCAGGCACTGGAGCCAAGTGCCTTAACCGCTGAGCCATCTCTCCAGCCCAAAAAGGGGATATTCACATGCTGAAATTTCTATAACCACTAATCACCAAGCTCTAAAAGTAGCTTTTCAAAAATATATCACTATTGCTAGAGGAGTGTGAATTTGCCCTGCAGAGATCCAAGCAATAACCAGAGGGAACAACTACATTTATAAAACTTCTGAGTGCTAATGTTTATCTCAAGTTATGAAAATTCTGCATTCCACTATATGTGCATTTGTTTACTAATATGAATGATATGCTACATTACATATGACTGAATACAATTGACATCCCATGACAGGTATCAGCTTCACTCGTTAGCTTGTCATCTCTCCTGCCACACTGATGTATGCCCAAGGTAACAGGCTCCTCATTTTAGGAAGTAAGACCTTCTATTATTCTGGGTTTTCTTCCACAGCTTTATTTAAATATCATATTTATGCTTTTGGAATATACTTTATGCCACAAATTCATCTTCTTGGCAATGAACACATGTTCTTCTAATCTTCTAATACATTGGCATAGAAAAGGGGAGAGAGTGTCCGTGCTTGGGTGTGTAATAGCACAATTAATAGAGTGACAATTCTCCAGCATCTTTCATTCAATTTAACTCATGAATGTTTTCATTAATAAATTATTCTTTGCACAGTTGACTTTTGTTATCTCCTTTGTTTCTTATAAGTACATAATTAACCTGTTTTTCTTTATGATCATAGAGCTCATTTCAAGGAATGGAATAAAAGGCTTTTATCTGTCGCTTTCTAAAGGGGATAGTTACCTGCTTTGATGGTGGGATGGGATTGACTCACCATTATATCCTTATAAAGTACATACTAATAGTGTTCTTTATGTCAATGCCTGCCTCTGTGTTATTAAAAAGGTGGCCTTTGTATTAATAAAACGGTAATGCCCAGGTTCTGTTCTCAAGCGCCAAGATTTGTAGTTGTTTGAGTTCTGAAATTTTATGAATTAGATAGCCTCTTGCCAAGTGGGAGTTAAATTAAAAAAAATGAGGCAAGTATAGTTCTTCTAACTTGTAATGAAATTAATACTTTCCACTTGTATTCATTTTGATAAAGAAAGAAATGACAAAGTTTTTCACCTGGGAATTCTGTTGTTAATACTGTTCTTTCTGTTAGGTACAATGTTCTTACTTGGAAAATGAAATGGATTATTTCCTTTTTAATAAGAATATGTGTATGGTATTGGTTAATAAAAAGGAGATCAAGGTACACTCAATTCTAGTACCTCATTTCGTACCTGGCACTTCTATCTACCCCCATGAATCCTTTGAGAGATTTAATAAACCAAAGACATCTAGGGAAGAAAGATTAATCAGCTATCTTCCACCTCTTTAGCATCTTAAATGAAAAATACCTTCCTTCAAAAAGGCTGTGATTTAGGTATGATTGCTTTACTGTAAGAAGAAAGTAAGAGAGAGAAATTAGATGAGGGAGGAAGGAAACATAAAGGAGAGAAACCATCTCAAGTGAGGGCACTAGGGAATGAGGAAGAGGAGACATTCTTCACTGTGATTGACAGGCTGGAAGTCAGCATGTGGCACCTGGCATGGCCTTGCATTTTACCCTGTGGTAATCTATGTAGCTTTTGTTGTCAATGCAATTTCCCTCCCAATCTCAAGGACAAATATTGGGTTGTGCCTCATAATTTACCATATTGCTATTGATATGACTACCACTTCTCCCTATGTGAAGATAATGATGTGAATTTTTCATTGCAAACAGCAAAAGATTAGATCTAAAATCAGTCAGTACAGATTCTGGCCATATCTACCGGGTTCTGTCTATCAGATTAGTAACTGTATTTGCCAACTTGTCATTGCTAGGACAAAATAAGGACAAAAATAAGTTTAAAGGTAGAAGGGTTTATTACACCTTACAGCCCCAGGTTACAGTACATCTTGGTATGGAAAGCGTGCCGGCAGAAGCTTGAGGGAGTTGCTCACATTGTTGAGCCCATAGTGAGGAAGGAGAGACTGTAACAGGAGAGCTGGGGATTAGAATTTAGATAGTACCCAGCAAATTCCAATGCACCTCAGAACCTTAGGAGTACCTGAATTCTTGTCTATAAAGTTAAAGAATTAAAATTATAGACCACCAGAGGATGAGGTGTAGTGGGAGACTTTATTTAAAAGAGAATGGGAAGTTACAGAGATCTCCAGCCACCAGTACAGAGAGGGTTTAACAAAATCTATGCTGTTCAGATAAACAAGCAAAAGAAGAAAAGATAACACAGGGCTCCCATCATGAGGAAAAAGGTTCATGCAGGAAGATCTTGAGCCCCACCCCCACCTCACCCCAACTTTTAGGCCAGGGTGAGGGAAGTCCTTACCTTTCTAAGGCCTGGAAATTTCGAAGTCCTCCTCCTAGGATGCCATGTGGGAAGAAGAGAGGCTTTGTTTCAGTGACTTTTTAAGACCTCCACCAGGTAAGCCAGAGAGGCAGCTGGTTGGTCCATACCTGACCAATCAGTTTTAGCACCTAGGTTTGAATTCTAGCTAGGAAAACCTCCCACTCAGGGGAGGGGGGATCTATGGAACTTGCCTGAAAGAGTTAACTGTCACATGATGAATGCCACTGGTCAGTCAGCTCTTTCTTTTTTGTATAGTCCAGGACCCCAGCACCTGGAATGGTGCAATTCCCAGTCAAGGTGAGTCTTCCCATCTTAATTAACTTAATAAAGACAATTCACAGACATCCTCAAAGTTATGCACAGAGGCTAATCTAATCTACATAATGCCATAGAGGTTACTCTAGGTCCTGACAAGGTGACAATCAAAATAAACCATCACAGGAACCTCTGGCCAGCCTGTTTTTAATCTACAAAATGGGGATAATATAATCTTTTCCACTGAACTCACTAAAGGTTGTAAACATTTTTTTGAGATAATTTGAAAAATGCTTGCTAACCATTGAACTTTTTAATTTGTATTCCTGAAGCTGTTTTCTTCAGGACTTTGTTCTCCAAAAACCCCACATAGGATGTACTTCCCCCATCGTAGAACATAACCATTTGAGTAAATTGTGAGATCAAATATTAACATGAGTCCTCAGTGGCTATTTGATTTTAGGCAAGGTGTTAAACTAGTTTCCAGAAGAATTTTTCTGAAGGCCTTACCATTTTTTTTCTGACGAGGTTGTCCTGAGAATTAATATTGTTCTTATGGATTCTTTTCCCAGCACCCTTCACAGTCACACTCTTATTGGTAATATTTTAATTTCTCTAACTAGAGTTGAAAAAATTAATAACTTGTTAAACTGATGTCATATGAGGTGAAATTTCTGGTGTTTATTCCCAGTTCTTGGAGTTTCTTAAGTAGTAGGGACACATTGTTCTTCATACAAAGCATCTCTGGTGCATACCTAAATTTATGCTCAGGAGGTAACTTAGTGTATTGGTCAATCTGTTTTTGCTGTGCCTCATGTTTTGCATTGTGAATATTCTGTGCCATTATGGGTTTATTTTTGGTATTATGGCTTAGTTGAAAGCTGTGGGGACTGAAGAGTTGAGCTGAACATATTGTGTTTATATCTTGTATGATTATTAGTTTGTGGGGGCCAGGGGCGGACTGTCATGGTTTGATACAGGTGTCCCCCACAAACAATTGAATGTGTTCTGATAGATCGATGCTCAGATGATGGCAGTTTGGGTTTTACAACCTTGATGAAGCTGTGTTGTTGGGGGTGGGCTTATGGGGGTTATAAGCCAGCTTCCCCTTGCCAGTGTTTGGCACACCTTCCTGCCGCTGTTTGCAGTGCTGTGGCAGAGGTGATGTCCAGCCTTCTGCTCATGCCATCATTTTCCCTGCCAGAATGGAGTCTCCCTTTGAGTCTGTAAGCCAAATAAACCCATTCCTCCACAAGCCGCTTTGTTTGGGTTCTTTCTGCGCAGCAACTAGAAATCTGACTGCAACACTTAGTGTAGGCCCCTGCATAGCCTCGGGAAATGGTCTGGGGCAAGGAATAAGATATTTCTTTTTTTTTTTACATAGGTTATAGTCTTATATTCCCCTTTCCCCCATCACCATTTCCCTCCTCAATAGTGTTATTGGTGTTAACTGTGGGGTAATTAGGGATTCAGTCAGTCTTGGGGTGAGGCTTTGCCTCAGGATATTTCTACCAGCCCTTTGGCTCTTACAGTCTTCACACCCCCTCTTCCACAATAATCCCTGAGCATTGCCAGATGTATGTATCATCAATTTGTTTTAGTGTTCTCTGTAGCCTCTCTATTTCTGCTACAATGTGCTTTAATTCACCACAGTGTTTGTTGCTGTTTCCCTGAAGATGGTTGTTAGGCTAGCATTGGGAGCATATTTGTGTTGCTGCTTTCTCTGCAGTTTTTTTCCTGGACTTTGGTGAATGTAGTTGACAATATGTTTAGGTATTAACACACACCTTTCTGTCCTGTCTTCTCCTCCATACCTTGACCAATGCATTTGTCTCATTTCACATACCATTATCAATATGAGGCTGAAATTTTTTGTTATTTCTGGTTTCAGGGATATTCTATAACTCAATAGTGAGAGTCAAAGATGGAATATGTGATTCAAATCGATGAGTGTGTATGTGTATGTGTATGTATGTGTGTGTATGTGTGCATGTGTGCAGTTTATACTTGACTAAGTTAAACGGATATAACATAATTTTTTTCAGAGTATAGCTCTCTTTGCCTTCCTTCTTTTTACATAACATTAATCAAGCCTACTGTAAAGAGAAAATATCTAACTAAATATGGTAATATATAATAAATATGGTAATAACTAAGATATTTTGTAGGCTCTTGAACTGTAGATTTAACATTAACAAACAGGGTATTCTTTTTAAGAATTCTTTTTTTCAGGACTGGGGAGACAGCTCAGTGGATGAAGCACTTTCTGTATGAACACGAGTACCCAGGTTGGAACTCCAACACCTTCCCCACAAACACACCAAGAAAAGTCAAACAGATACTGTGGCAAGTGTTTGCAATCAGATCCTCTTCTGTGTAGAAGTGATGCAGAGACAGGATACAGGTGAATCCACCTGAAACTCAGTGGCCCTCTAGCCTGGAAAAAGCAGTCATGAACAACATTGAGATTCTGCCTCAAAGGAGATAGAAGACCAGCACATGAAAATTTTGTTTGGATCTCCACACACATACTCTATCATGCACTCTCCCTCCCACACACACACAAGCACATACACATGAGCACACAAAGGATTTCTCTTTTGGCCCTTGGTTTATTATACAATTCAGTCACCTGTCTATAGTAAGTATTTCATAATGTTGTAGAGATAAATCATATTTATTTTTGGTACTCTCAAAAATTAATTATCAAGCACCTAGATTATCAAGGAAGTTTAAGCTTTAATCAAGAACTTCCTGACAAGAAAACAAATGTGATTCTAAATCCTTGGCCATCTCAAGTCCAGTGAACGAGTGTTTATATACTGTAATATAAAACAGGCAGGGAGAATGTAGGATGGAACAAGAATGACTGCTTTAGACAAAGAAAGTCTTTCTTAGAAACTAATAATTCACCAGTAAAAGAATTTTCAATGATCCCCAATCTATCTCCCACTTCGATAGTCAGAAATACATGCACAGGAAGTTTGAATTCAAGATAGCACCTACTTAAACACAGGACCTGATTTTTAATGAGTTAAAACTGGTACTATACAATGTCACGCAAGGAAACATTCTGATACATGAAAATATTCCATATCTTGATGAGTCTAGGGGTTATTATTTGGATTTGCAAATCCCTCTCTCAGTTCATTGAATTTTATAATTAACCTGAGAGAATAGAAATGCACATAAATTATACCAAATAAAGTTGACTTTAAAATATAGCAAGATTTAAGTTAATTGGTCAGTGAGCAAGAAAACTGTAGATGAATTACAATGATTCTTTTGTTCTTCTGCCTCTGTTTTAGGGAAGTCACACATCTGTGAGTCACAGTACAAGATCAGTACCTATGTGTAGGTTATTTTCTCATCTATAACAATAGTTCTTTCTGACTTGTCAAGTGTACCAGAAACTTGTTTTTGAACTATTGCATGTAAGATAGAAGAATAAAGATGATAAAAGCTTCCTTATTGATGTGAGGGTTTTTGTTGTTTTTTTGTTTTGTTTTGTTTTGTTTTTGGACTGTGATTTTGGCTGCATTTGGAGGCTTGATAGCACAATTGAATGAAAATAGAGAATCATGATAATGTCTTTTGTTTGCAATATTCTTACCTCCAAAGACTCAAAGTTACTTTGCATTTCTGTCTTCATTAAATAGATTCTACCTAAGAGAAGTCAAATGTGTGTGATCTTCATTTGAGAGGAAGTAAACTAGAGCCCAGGGAAGCATAGGAAATGGAAGACCACGAAGGCTGTTATCACAGGCTGCATTGTGAAGGCTGCTTTCTCCCCTTTCATTTCTATTGCATTCAAAGCAAACCTATTTCTAGTCCTTCTGCACATGTCAACATTTTAATAGCAGGAGAGCAATGGAAAATGTTCATAACCACCAAGGCTAAAAATATCTATTGTGCCATTTCTTTATTCTAGACTTGATAAAGTGATACATAAAGTGATTTAAGTAGATAATTACTAATAATGGAAGTCTTTGGGGTAAACACCTCTTATGAATGGATGTTGAATTAAGATTTCACAGTAAAAGGTTCTTCCTTCGTTATTTGTGAAACAATTCTAAACCTGCTTCTTCTGAAAGACATGGTTTAATTTTGTAGTCACCTGCTGGATTTGAACAATGGGGAAGCCATTTTCTCACCATGTGTTACAACACTCTAAAGTGGCAGAAAATGCAGAAGCAGTGACCTGAGGTAGAACACAGCTCAGGTACTTACTAGCCAGGCAATCGGGCCATCATGTCGAGTTGTAAAGATAAAGAAAATGTTTCCAAAATCCCCACATATTGTCTAGAAGATAGGAGATATTGAAAAAAGGTATTATTGTTATCATGGCTATTCAGGTTATAAAAACTGAGTTTATACTAATAAAGGTAGACACATATTTGTCATTTACAAAATACCTACATTTTCCCAGACCACAAAGAGACATTTTTATTTTTCAGGTGACTTAAATTAACTCAGTGACATTTAGCAATATTCAAACCTTAACACTAGGGAATGAAACAAGAGATATGTAATGAATACATACAAAGGCTAGAATAAGGCTTCATTTCCTCCCTAATCAGAAATGGATGGTACTCTCTACATATAATTTAAAATAAAATATTATTCAACTGTGTTATAGAGTCCTTGATGTTTGTTAAATTAACATGTCTAGATTGTCTTCTGCATTTATGAGAGATGAGATTTTCTTTAATTTTTTATTGTTAATAATTAGAAACATTCCATGAACAAGTCATGTGTTGGTAGCACCATTTCCTTCCTCTCTGCCCCATTCCACTGAGGACCCTCTTCAGTGGGATTGCTGGCCCACCCCCTTGCACAAAATTCCCTGAGTCATGGTGGATGAGTTTTAAGTCTGCTTTACTGGTGTGCTCTTAAGAGTCTCTGGGTTTCTGCTTTGGACTATTATAAGTAACCTCTTTGTCCGTCTCCATTACCCTTTCATAGGTTGTCTGACTTGCTGTGGAAGCAGCACTCTTGCTCATCCCACCACTTATTCTAAGGGTTCATTTGGGCCCCAGATGATGATACAGGGTGGTTCATTTCCTGCATGGGTGTCAGCCATCATCTCAGATCTTGTTGGTGGAATTGGTTGCCCATGGTTCTCACTGCCTTCTGAAAAATACAAACATAATTTCCAACAGAGAGTGAGATCAGTATAGCCTAAGTGGACAAACATTGTTAATAGGCCCATGGTTAGTCGGGGCTTCCCCATGGAGTACCAATTCTTCGGCTCTTTCATGTGACAGAAATTCCAATATCTCACAAGTCTTGTTTGGTTAGTTGATTGTTTCTAAGGACTACTAACTGTTTATATTTCCTTAAGATAAACATGATTTTTTTTCAGATTTGAAGTCACCTGTTATTCAAATTATATACAGCAATATCAATTCCCTTTATTTGTAAAATGCTTCATTGGATTGAATATCTCAGGCCTCTCATAATTATCAAAAAATTAAATTTTGATAATGTTGTAGTCAGCTTTATTATTGCTGCCACAAAAAAAAAAAAACTAGACCAAAAGCAGCTTACAGAAGGAATGGGTTTATTTTGGCTTACAGACTCGAGGGGAAGTTCCATGATGGCAGGGGAAATGATAGCATGAGCATAGGGGTGGACATCGCCTCCTCCACAGCACTGCAAACAATGACAGGAAGGTGTGACAAACACTAGCGAGGGGAAGCTGGCTTATAACCCCAATAACCCGCTCTCAACAACAAACCTTCAATAAGGTTCCAATACCAAAACTGCCATCAGCTGGGGATCAGGAATTCAGAACATATTAAGTTTATGGGGGACACCTGGATCCAACCACCACAGGATAGTTATGACTGAATAAGTTATGTGCAGTGTTAGGGAAATATGTGCATGAGAAAATGGAACACACACACACAATTACAGAGCCCCCCTTTCTAGACAGTGTCTGAGCAGCAAGAGAAGGTGCTCCTTGGAAGATTGTTCCCTGTCCTGCTTCTAAAAGAGTCATCAAGGTTAACTCCCATGGCCTTTGATTTCTGTGCACCCTTTTCTTCTTTATCAAATCATTGACAACAGGCAGTCCTCAAGGCAGTCACAGGTGGTTTCTCCATCAGTAAATAAACCTGGGCAAGGTCTCTAATACTAAAGTTTTAACAGTCGGGAAAAGGACGCTCATGCTTGTTGATATTCCCCTCAAAGGCAGTTGTCTCTTGCTACCTTATTTGAGTTCTAGAAGGTCCAGAAGTAATGCACTTTATTAATAGCATCTCATACGAAGACATATATGGAATTGTGTTGTTTATTAAAAGTAAAGTCCACACAGTGGCCCAGAATGGTAGATTTTCTTAACAAATTGAAGCTGACATCCGTCTTTTCCCCCTGTTCCATTCCTTTTGGCTTCTATAAATCTGTGCTTGGCTGCATGTACCCAGGAAGGTATGGTAATGAAGCACGTGCCAAGATAAGTATGCAATATTTTATGGAAAGAAACACAATTCACAGAGGAGTTACTACATCGGAGATTTTCAGGGCAAGATATGGTATTTTGAATATTTATCTTTTGTTCACTCTATTTCCTTCTCCTTCATAATTTTCCCTAAGCTACATGGAGCTTCATACAAGAACCAAATCTAATTTATTTTCCCAGAAGAGGAAAAGAGCACTATAAAGAAAAACCATTATTTGTGTCTTCTCTGAATTTCTTCTCTACAGTTCTAACTTCAGAGTAGAGGCACACAGCAATTTCTAACCCTCCATTCTTATTGTGTATTCCTCTTATATAAATCTCACCTACATGTGAATTCACTTTTCAACAGCTCCGAGAAAACTGAACCAAGTCCAGACAAGCCAAGTGAGTTTCAAATCACATCTGGTGAGGTTAATTAAACGATAGCATAAACTTGGGTTTGGAAGTAGCAAATCATCTACCTCCATATAGTGGTAATATGATAAGCACCTAATAATCTTTAAGAGAATCAAGGTCAAATAATGAGCTAAATGCATTCTGCTAGGGGCTCTCTCTCTAAAAACATGGAGAGAATACCTCTCCAGAACTTCTGTACCCAGTACCTTCAAGTGTATCAGACAACTAGGAAATATTAGGTAAATGGAAGAAAAAATGGAAGGGAATACATGATATCAAAGAAACAAGAGTCAGACTAAATGATATTTAAATGTAACACTGTATTCTTGGAAAGTGCTTTTTTTAGAATGTTGATGATTTTAGGACCAATTATTTGGTGTTCAGATAATAGCTACAACTTGGGAGGATGCGAATTTTTTTTTCTAATCATACAAAGCCTTGAAACTTTGTGAAAGACCCACATAAAAATTGTAAATTATAAATCAGTTACATCTTAGGAGGTGTTACAAATAATTTAAATATGGTGTTTGTTAAATCCTGTTGTTTTTAATTTTTTTTCCAAGAGTAAAGTAGAAAAGCTAATCTAAACTAAAACAATATTTAAAATGTGGAATGATAATGCCAACATAACAAGAGGTGTATTTGGGTGGTATTCAAAGAATGTGAAAAGTGCTGAAAAGTTTGTTTTTAAAATAACAAGATAGAGAGAAGGATTGGTTAAAAGTACAATGAAGATAAAATAGAAATAAATTAAAATATACAAGCAGGTAACAAACATATTGTTAGCTCTAATTAAATGTTAGCTAAAAGAAGTCCAAATTATTATAAACCATATAACTGTCCAGAGCTTAGAACAATGTAACCCATATTCCTTTCCATTTGTGTGTGAGTGGAAGCAGAGTACTAGATTCAAGGTTAGAAGGAAGGAAACAGTTAGGTGTGGAGTCAATCCCCAATGCTGAATGCCTATGGAGACATGTTGAGGGTCATCAAGAGTTTGGGCTTAAAAGGTAGCATATTGGCAGTTGCCTAGCTTTTGTTTTCAGTGGAGGGTTTGCTCATGACTTTATTAAAGAGGACTAATTCAACTCTTTTCAAATCATTTAAAATTATGTAAACCATAGTATCGCATTCTATCTCACATGCATATGAAAATATATACAAGGGCTTCCATGCTTATGATTCTTCCCTCAGGATTTTAAACTTGATTTTCTGGATTTACATAAGATCAGATGTTTCTCTCTCCCAAATTCTCTTTTCACATGACAATTCTAGGTTTTATTTTTTCAATTTCATTTTTTATGTAACAGGTTATAATCTGCCATCCACTTGCCAGACCTGCCACCCTGGGAGCCCTCCCCTGTGGTGTCATGGTATCCACTATGAAGCCAGGAAGGCCTTATTCATTCCATGTGCAGTAGCAGGAGGGCTGGGGAGACAGGTGTGCCTCAGGGTATTCCTACCCACTCTGTGGTTCCTCCAACCTTCCCATCCCCTCTTCTGCAATGTTCCCTTAGCCACAGCTGATGAGTTGTCAGTCTGATGTAGAGATGAGTTGTCTGTAGCCTCTGATTTTCTGCTTTGGTAAGTTTTGTTTTGTCTTTTAGCTTCTTTCATAGATTTTTGACTAATCACCATCACCCTGATTTCCATGCTCGCAGTAAGAGCAGTATTCGTGGTGTCCCTTCCACTGCAGTTTCTCCTGGGCCCTGCAGATGTGGTGGAGGTCAATAGTCTTATGGTGGGCAATCGGATATCTTCTTGTATTATTGGTGGATCTAAGCACTCCTCCATTTTCCCTGCAATCCATAAAATAAAACAGATTCTCCAGCTAAGAATGAGATCAGCTTAGAATAAAAGTGGTATGCAAAGTTGAGAGGTTTTTTTTTTATTTTTTATTTTTTTTTTGAGCTCCAGCCCCCACTTCAGAGAGCAGTGGGGGCTTCTCTCTCTCATCTGAGGTTCCTGACCATGGGATTCTGACTTGGTTTCCAACACCAAATATCAGATTTCTCCAATCATGTCCAATCAGAGAACAGTTGGCTACCCACAGAGGCTGTGTGCCAGTATTGCACAAATGTGTATCTCTTGTCTGGTTGGTTGACTTCATAGTCTGCAGAGAGAGTCCCCTGATTATCCATGCTGTTGGTGACTGTTTTCACCAGTGGCTCCCATAGGCTTCTCCAGCACTATGAGGGCTAGCTAGAAGGGACCTAGTTTTCCTTTGGCACAGTATTCTGATGTTCTGTGACTGTAGCCAGTGTTATCTTCTGTAATAGGGTCTTACCTTTTAGCACTGGCAGGCAATCCATTGTTTTGGCAATGGTCTATATTATTTTGGGGACCAAATGTATCTCTCTGGCCAACAACTCACTATGGGGGGGGTAACCCAATCCTGGGCCTGGGATTTACAGGCCAGAGTCCATGGTTTTAAGGTTTAAGCTTTTCCCACCTGATGTCCAGATAGTCTCCCTTCCCCCTTTATTGGTGGTTATAGCTTATAGAATGCTAGTCAGAGGAGGATTTTTATGGAACTGATTCATCTTTTCTTAACTTTTATGTAATCCCTCCCCTCCCTTCCTACCTCAAACCCAGATACTGCAGGTGAGGCAGAAAAAATGTGTTTAAAAAACACATGTAATTTCCAATGCAGAACATCTTTATATTAAATTCTCTGTTTAATTAATTTCAAACACTATTACCTGCTTCACTCATGCCCTCTCTCTAAGCACCCCTGGGACTATCTGAGATAGCATGTAGATGGCCTTACAGAGAATTGCCGTGCCAGGTGTCAGGAACAGGATGCAGCATCGGGCATTAATGTGCTGGTTGAGGCACAGATGCGTCAAGTTGTTGGTTTTCACTCAACCCCAAATTCCTTTTGTTCTTACAGCTACATGTACTGAAGTTTTCTGTGTGTTAACTAGTTCCTTCTTCCTCAGCTTGAGGGATCTAAACAGTCAGAGTTACTCCTTTCTGGAATCTGTAGGCTTCATCCATCACTATTGGTTTAAAGATCATGTTTCCTTTCATGACAGTTCTCTTTTCTTTCAGCCCTGAGTTTCCCTTTCCTAAGTGTTTTATAAACATTAAGAAAGGGTTTCAAGGTAGAGAAAGAGGGACATAGAAAGACAAGAGGCAGAGCAGAAATCCAGACAGACAGACAGACAGACAGACACACACACACACACACACACACACACACACACACACACACACAAGGTTGAGGATGTTTCTCTTCTAGAAATAAAGGAAGAGTACTAGCTGGAAATGGGCAGAAACCACCTAAGATGGGCCATTAATGGACCCTAGGCTGAATAATATTCTCCTATAATGACAAGGAATAGAGAAATTCAAACTGGAATTTAGACCCAGAGGATTTGATCCTGGGTTGAGCATGGAATGCACACCCTTACAGCAGAGTAGTAGACATCTCCATGTCAACAGAAATATACCTATGTACATGCCTGTACGTTCAGCTCATAATGCAAAAGACCTCTTAGCTCTTACCCACCCATAAACAGACAGACTTACTCCCTAAGCAGTGCCTATGTTCCCTGAGTTTTGCTACCTGCATGCACACCCATACAGTGTCACCAGCAGCTTGAGTACATTTACAGAACCAAGTTACCAACCATTGGATCACAGTGTTTCCTCAAATCTGCCACACTAATCAAAATTGTATAATTAATTGCATATTTGCATATTTGGTTATTTATTCTGAAGTTTCCTTTCAGAAATTTTGCAGGGCTCTTTAGGTAAAGCCTGCAACAGTTGATGGCTTCCTCGCTGAGTAACTAAACCTCATTCTTCATAACCACAATCACCATTAGAAGTCCTGTGATTAATGACGCCACTTTCTATCTGCCAAGTTTAAGCTTCCTTCAATTGTCTTTCAAGTTAGACAGGGAGTTTACTGTGCTGCCTTGGGCCCCATACAGAGGAATCCGCTGGCCCTGTTATAGAAATACTGATAGGGCCAAGCTCTTAGTCCTTTCTTGCCTCTGCTCCTGTCTCTTCCTCATAAGCCGCATTGCTGCCATCCCAACATATGAAGCCTGTGAAATGCACATCCATGTATACATCTTTCTTCCTGTCTACTTCTTAGAATCCCATGTGGTTACTTGTCTGACCAACCCGCCCTACAGGGTGCTGTCAGCTCATCTTCCAAGAACTTCACTTTGCTTATTCTACCCACTTTTAGCAAAATTTATCCCTCTGCTAGTGACACACCTCCTCCAGCAAGGCCACACCTCAAAAGGCTCCACTTGATAGGAATCAACTTCATCCCAAACACGTCAGTGTATGGGGGATATTTTACATTCAGATGAATACAGCTTATTTCTGCTCTGTTTATCCAAAGTGACTGCTTTTCACTTTCAACTGTTCAACATTCCAAGAAGACTTGATCTCTTTTTCTCCATTTGTTCTTTTACAAGTTTCTAAGACATTACATTTAAGAAGCTGCTTCTTTTAAATAATCTTAGTTTGAGTAGGCAAAATGGTTCAGGGGATAAAGTTCTCACCACACCAGCATGAGGACCATATCTTCCACACCCATGTCAAAGCCAGATATTGCAGTGCATATGTGTCATCCCAGCACTCCTAGGGCATGATGGGAGGCAGAGACAAGAGACTCTAAGAAGCTTGTGAAGCCAACCTGAAATTCTCAGCAGTGAACAACAATAAACCCTGCCTCAAACAAAATGGACGATGAGGGCAGACACCTGAAATTGTCCTCATACATCCACATGTGTGCTTGGTATGTACACGCACACGCACACACATGTGCGCACACACACACACAGATAAAAATAGCAATCACAGAGTTGGAAGAAACATTTGAATCCATTGAGACCAATAATTTGTTTCATTATTTACACCTGTCAAAAATACCCTTTGTAAAAGGTCTTTAAACTTAAATCATGTGACACGAAACAGGTACATTCTATGTCTTATCTCTATATTGCAGATACTTTTTTGCATTGTGTATGCTTGAAACATTCTTTCTAAATGAATGAATGAATGATGGACTGACTCTCTCAAAGCAAGGGTCAACTCACTTCCCATAAATGGATTATAAACATAATTATAAATATAATCTCTTTTCAGGATATATGAATTACCTCAGCTGTTCAATTTTGTTACTGTAGCAGAAAAGCAGGCAACCAACTTGTGAATAAAGTGTGTGGTGACTTGTTGCCCTATAGTGTGCCAATCACTCTCTTAGAGAAATAGTATGTATTGAGAGGAACATAAGACATCCTAAGGTGGCAAGTTAGATAGTACTCTTCCTTTTAATCACTTAGAATTTCTAGGTATAACATTTATGATATTAAATAATATGTTCCAAGATAACATAGATGCCTCATCCAATGATATTCAATTCATTCAACCATCTTTATATTATTTTGAGTTTCTTCAATTAATTATCTTTTCAATTGGATTATTTTTCATTTATTTGTAACTCTCAGAAATTCCACTGTTCTAAACCAGTATTCATCTAGCTATGACAACTGAAAATGTAGCTGCTTCATTTTCTAACTTCCTCTCCATACTGAAGGTATAGCAATAAAGCTTAAGATCATGTTTATGCATGTGTAAGGCACATAAAATTTTCTCTGCAGGTAATTTTTGGTTGTACACACTTCTACACCATTCTGTACCAGGCCATGCTGCTTTCGGGGTTATTTGTAATTCAACCCAGAAATAGAATCAATTGACACTCATTCTTCCCTGAACAATGAGACTCTGTTTCCCCAGAGTGGTAGCCAGACATGATTTCAAATTATGTAACACAGGAAACATTGGCTATTCTATAAAGGACCCCACCAAACAAACATGAAACAACTGTGGTATGTATAGTATGTATATACATATAGATTATGTATGTTAAACAAATATAATGTATGTTTGATTTTGGCATGTTCTGTGATGATAAATGCACCATGTTACTATTTTTAATAATGATAACACTGCTTTTATGAGGAGTCAGGCAAAAACTGACTTTCTTGAATCTAAGATTGTAACTCACTGAAAACTGAGGCACAATTTGGTAAAGTCAGGTACTATAAGCCAAAATAAGCTCCTTATGAGTAGGTCTATATATATCTTGTATTTTCCACTTCTCTCTCTCTCTCTCTCTCTATCTATCTATCTATCTATCTATCTATCTATCTATCTATCTATCTATATATATATATATATATATATATGTTCCTATCATTCTAAAGTTTGTAGATTTACATGTGAGTGACTCTGCTATAAACAATGAATGTTCCCAGAATAAAATTAGAAAGTCTGACTGTCCATTTCTGAAGCCATTTAATTACTAGTCACAAAATGGCCTAGCACAATGCTCAAGAGGCTCTTGATTCAAAGCACACCGAGAGTGTGCTGAGTAAAAGTCCTTATGTCTTCATGGAAAGTCCTACATCAGTGCCACAGTACCTCTGAAGTAGAAGTCATAATGCAAAAGGGATGCAGACGGTAGCTTCTATGGGGCGCCTCTATGGCAGGTGCCTTAGTTGGAACATTTCAAGCCCCTCTGATGTTTGACACGTCCTCAGAAGCACTTTCCATTACAATTCTGTAAATAGTATTTTGTCCACAAACTTGAAACAAAAATAAATGTAAAGCCAGCAAACATCTCCTAATGTGTTAGCAACTGTTATTGGCCTCAGGTTCCCAGTTAGAATATATTTCTTGGAAGTGCCTTGTCTTATTTTTCTGTAAGAGGAATTTCATGTAACACTTTGTGTTTATATTTATGTTTAAGCCCTTCATGAAATATGATAGTGGAATCAGACTAAAAAAATAACAGTGAGGCCACGTAAATTTAAATGCAAAGTATACTGATTTGACGTGGAATTAAGAGTTTATTAATGAAATAAAGACATGGAGAGATTTGGGGGAATACACCAAGGACTATTAAGTGGTTATAGACTCCTGACCATATTTTTTCAACTGTATTAGAATTAGTTAACTTCTATGTTATGATTTTTAAGCCTGCCTCAAGTGATATTCTGCTGAACCATAAACTGTTCTGACTACATTTCATGCCTGATAAAATCCTAACATCTATAGTAGAAAATGTAAGTCCTTGTTCCATGACTAATCTTTTAAGTTTTCTGAAAAGTCTTGAATCTTTTATCAGTACAAAAGAACATAACTGAAAATAATATATTCATTTTTTGAAAACAACATAAAAATCTTTTTTTATTCACCATAGCTTTGTAATTAGTCTTCAGATATATTTAAGCCATACATATAAATATACATACATGTGCATACATCCATATTTTCATAAGCTATTAGAAATTAGTTTGTGTATATATTTACTAATTTATCTCAGTAAATACCTGTATTGCAACAGACACAGATAAATTAATACAATGTTCCTCTAGCAGTATAAGTGCCTATACTGTACAACACTGAATCTTCCTTATTTATTTATTTATTTATTTTTATTTTTAATTATTCATTTTTCAAGCAGAGAGATACAGAAAGAGAGAGAGAAAGAGAGAGAGAGAGAAAGAGAGAGAGAGAGAGAGAGAGAGAGAGAGAAAGAACACACCAGGGCCACCACCTTGTGGGTCTGGCCTATGTAGGTCCTGGGGAATTGAACCCTGGGCCTTAGGCACTGGAGGCAAGTGCCTTAACCACTGAGCAATCTCTCCAGCCCGAATCTTCCTTATTTATAAGCTTAAGCACACAACATTATCATTACATCTATCTACTGTCTAGATAAAGTGTATTATAAATTAGTTCAAACTTTTCTAAAGGGAATTAGGAAGATATAATAGAAAAAGATACGGACTTTAAAGCCAAACAAGTCTGTGTTACTCTTAGATCTGAACTTTATAATATTTAAGTAAATTTCCCTGATAAGCAGACTCTAAGACAAGTAAGTATTTATGGTGGAGGTTTATTGCTAAATGCACTTAGGATCCGTGTATTTATAGGTGTACCAAGTGAAAGAAAGGAGCAGTGGTTACGTGATGGCTACCTGTGGGATCATGCATGCCTTGATCAAAGCCATTCTTTTTGGCAGAAGGAGAAAAGCTGCCAGAGAAGCATTTGGCTGTATGTTACCCTCAGCTAACCATCCAGGCATTTGGGGGCATGAGAGACTGAACGTGAAGGAGGAGTCAAGTGATGTCATCTACTCAACTCATGGAGCGACATGAATGTTCATCCCATGTGACAAATAGCTCCACGCAGAATCCTGGGTGGCCGTGGACAACTTTGTTGAAGATACTGCTAAAAAAAAATAATTAACAGGAAGCATAGACCCTACCTCTCTGATAGGCTTCAGATGGAGGCCAGCTCCTCTCATCTCCCTACTTTCTTCTCCTATAGATTGTAAAATGATCCCATGCTCGATGAGGACCTGCCCTGACACTGGTGGCTTACCTCATGGGGTGACACACACCATTACTAACCCTCCACACTCTTCCATACTTAGTTCGCTGAATTTGTTTCTTATCAAACAGACAGGAAAAGACTAAGAAATGCCCCTCGGAGTCACCCGGATACCAGACATCCTGTCATGGTGGGGAAGCAGTTGATGAGTATATAATTCTTGCCATTGAAGTGGTTCCTTTCTTTGCTGTCAGCTGCTTGCCATTGGGGTCCAAAATGATTTGGCATTAGGTGTATTGTAATAATTAATGAGAGTCCTAACCTATCCCCTCATGGAAACAGCACCTCTCTGTAAACCAGGTATCTATGCACAGGGCCTAAACTGGTAGGGATAGCAAATTATTCACTTAGCAAGTTGCAGAGATGGTCAACAACCATTTCTACATTCTCCCCTTGCTCTCTGCTCTCACATATTCCATCCTTTTGGAACGCAGTAATGAAACATGGTCGCTGATTTTGAATATCCTTTAGAGTTTTACCTGACCATTGTGATGTGTTTTCTCCATGCTGGCATTTAAGCTTCCTCACTTTATTTTTGGGGATGCTGAGAACTTGAAGTTTGGACTGCTCTTACCTAAAGGAAAATGTTGTAATACTTATTCACACCTTCTCAGCCCTTAAGGGTCCTTTAACAGGCTTTAACAGGACAGCAGCTCCTCCTGGTTCATGCAGTATGTACCAGGTATGATTATGTAACCACTGGTGTACTTTGCTCCAAAGATGATCCAATAGCTTTGAGTGACATTATGGGGCATCTTATACTGAAACATCAAGGTCATACACTGGGGAAGTCCTCTGACATGATGTAGCAAAAGGCACGGAGACATGTAAGGCAAGTTCTGAATTGGAATTTGCCTGGGCGCTAGTCAAACAGAATCTCTTCTCTTTCTCAGATGAAAGAGGATGACGTCATAATTACTCAAATGGATGCTGAGTGTCTGTGTGGTTCGGGCTTGAATTGAGCCTCAGGATTATTATTTCTGTCTGGTTGCATCATCCATCAATATGCCCGTGTGTGGGAAATCCGAAATGCATTTTTGAGTGGCCACATGAAACAGATTAATGCTGTTAAGAAATGGAGAGGAAAGAGGTTTAAGGCCTAAAGAGAAATGGGGGGGGGGGAATCAAGATTTTAGAAATATAATAAAGCAGAGAAAAAGAGTAGAGAGTTCTGAAGTTCTAAAGCTACACCAGATGGTATGCCAGTAAATACACCACAGGGTAAAAACTACTCACTGATATATTTTGTTCTTGCCTTTTTATTTGTTGCTCTGTTTGCACTTAGTTTCATCTTGATTTTTTTTTCAAGACTGGCCAACGTGTCAAGTTATAAAAGAACATGACAACTTGGAGAATTTGAGCAAATAAATATAGTGAGGCTCATTTCCCTCATATATAAAATGAAAAAACAAGCCTATTGCAGTTCTGAAATATAAAAAATGTATCTAGAAAAAATGTCTTTATAGTAGGTGCTTAACCACCACTTATTAATATTAATTGCTAAAGATGTAACCAAGAAAGGCCATCATTATTTGTGGCTCTCGGGACAGCACGATTCCTATTCTACTGTAAAGTTCCCATAACATATTTGAATGATTGACCTTATGTTCTGTGTTTTGTATTTTTATTCTGAAATAGCATAATTTTGGCATTTATATTGGGGTGTCCTTGGTTCTAACATTATACCTTAAAAAATCTTTTCCCAGTTACATAAAAACAATATATTTTAAAAATATTTCTATTACAAACATTCATATTGTAAGGTAGGAGTTCTTTCTTGGTCTATTACTAAAAGACTAGGTATTGGTATCCATTAATCTAAGTCTTCTCTATGAAAAATTAGGTATTACATCTATATAAAAATGATTTTAACACTAGTAACCTAGTGTTATATGTATTGATGTGTCAAGTACTCTATACAGATGCAGATTATGGTCCCAGTCAAAGGGCTGAGGCAATTCCCCAGTACCCACATAAACCAGACTCACAACGTGGTGGCCCTGGTGTGTTCTCTCTCTCTCTCTCTCTCTCTCTCTCTCTCTCTCTCTCTCTCTCTCTCTCTCTCTCTCTCTCTCTCTCTCTCCCTCTCTCTCTCTCCTTGAAAATGAATAAATGAAATATTTTAAAAAATAAAAAATTGTAATTAGCTCAGTAAATTTTTGTATTAGTTAATAATAAAACCATACAATTCAAACATATACCTATAAAACATACATGTACATTGCATGTACACACTCATGTATACCTCATTGTTTCTGGCCTGTCTCATCATAGAGAACAGCTATTGTTTTCATCTTTGTTTGCTTGCATACATATCTGAGATCCCAAAAGGATGTTTTATTTCAGTATTTTTCTCTTACCTCCTCATTCCTCAAAGAGAACAATGACTTGGAAACATTGGTTGGGTAAATACTGCATTATCATAATTACAATTTCCCTGAGAAAAGTGGCTTGCAGTTTGAATATTCAGCCTCATAATTACAATTTCCATAAGGAATGTAGAACAGCTATTATAAACAACAGAATAATCACTTGGTCCATAAGGGAGGACGATTATTAGGGGAGTGAGGAAACAGAAGATGGAAAGCCTGGATTCTCATCAGCATTCAGGAGGAGATAGACAAAAACTGAGGATAAATTGTAATAGCCCCTTAAAATCCTCTCGTCTGCATTTATGGAAAAATAGTATCATGACAGCAGCCTTCTATGGGTTGATTAAGTGCTACCTATGTAATTTTTCCTTTCATATAATTTAGTTTTATCATATTTATTAAGCCTCCCCTCTATATCTGCATTCATTATCATTCATAATTACTTTGCTACGAAGAAATTACTAAAAAGCAAAATACAAAACGTACAAAAGATTTTAAAGACTAGTTTTTTTTAATTCCAAAGCAGAATTCCAGAAGCTCAACACTAAGTAGACTCAACACTACAGTAGCCTTAAACTCACCCACCATGGCTCAGGGAATTTTGTGGAAGAGGGGAAAGAAAGATTGTAAAAGCCATGGTGGGGGAATACCCACCCAGAGGCACTGGCCCCTACCCAGTGACTGACTGCTGCTCAGACAATTCATAGTCCTAAACCCATGGTGCATGCTAGCACCCCTGAGGAGGAGTACCCTCAGTGGAATGGGGGTAAGGAGGAGAGAAATGGTGGTAATAACACATGACTTGTTCAGAAAATTTCTTCTTCACAGATTAAGTGATAATTATAGATAAGAATAGTAAATGAAAACTAGTTTTCTTAGTAAAAGCTTTCACCCACAATGAAATGTTTCTCATTTATTTGTTCAAAGAAAAATGGGCAAACATTCTGATTTTTTTTTAAAGATACCCCTTAGTTGGGCCTGGTAGTGCACACCTTTAATCCCAGCACTCCAGAGGCAGAGGTAGGAGAATTGCCATGAGTTCAAGGCCAGCCTGAGACAACATGGTAAATTCCAGGTCATCCAGGGCTACAGCTAGACCCTACCTCAAAAAAAAAAAAAAAAAAAAAAGAAAAGAAAACCTGTTGACTATTGTGTTATTTTAATTAGTTGTAACTTACATTTATTTCCTATCTTTTCTTTTTCTAGATGAAGTGAGAAAAACAAAATGCAGCTTTCAAGGTTGGTATTTTTCATTATGTCCTAAAACACATTACCATGAAAACAGGTATCAAAGTAGCGCCAAAATGCCCTCAGTTTTTTACAGCTAGCTGTTAGAGAACATTATGTTTTTATTTTCTTCATTCATGGATGGAAAAATTTTACCATAACTTTAATAGAGTACAATGTAACAGTCAAATAAAATATTTGACTCAATCATAGGCAAAACTGTGATGTTGAAAATTCTCAATATTTTCCACTTCATCCATTTACCATGATTCCTTCTGCCCACATTCATATACTTATTTCTATGAATACATGGCCATGAATCTTATTTTCTTCAATCCATACTTTATCTGAACTTCACTAGATCCCCAATTTCTTCTCCATTTTCCAGCACTCTGGAATCACTGACAATAAATGTATTATTATAGTTCCAGACTTGATTTGCCTGATATGTCTTCAGTGTTTCTCCTACATTATCCAGCTCCATTCATATGTCTACTGTCAAATAATTTGAATTATAAGGAAATGATTATGAATTTAATCTACTAATGGACTGTGTTATATCCTATCATTATTGTGTTTGCACGTAAAGGGTATTATCTTTATCATGTATTACCCTTTCATAAAATTCAAGAATATATGTCTTATTTCGTTACTTTACTTACTTTTTAAGTAAGTTTAAGATTTTTCTGACTATGAACATGTGTACTGATATAAATTTCAAAATAAGACAGGCATTGGTCATCCAGGTAGGTGACCAAGTTCATATGAAATGACTTTGTAAGAATGAGTCACAAATTACCAATTTCATGGGAAACAAAAAGTGAATATTTTGTATGAAGCAAGGGATAAAAAATAGAGATTAATATGAAAGTTTTTATTAAGCTAATTTAAAATAGATAAAAATGGCACTGTTATAATTTAGGGGATTGTTTATTATTTTATTTATAAATGTTTTTATAAAATTTTAATTACTATTTTTGAGTCTCCTAACTCTTTTAAAAAATAAATTCTTAAATTCCTCTACAGAAAATTCTACCATCAGAGATAAAAATGTTATATTTGTGAATTTTTGTCCATCTAATTTAATTTAATTTAAAATTATCTAGGTCTCTTCATGTATCAAACATATTTAATGGAAATACTGGAAGACAATAAGTCGTGGCTGAGAATTTGGGCTCTATAATCTGATGGTTAGAATTTGAATCCTGTTTGCCAATGTTCACTCTGTATGCCTTGGTCTGATTTATTATCATCCTAAATCCTTGATTTACTCAGTTGAAAAATTGGAAGAAATAAAAGTCCTTACCATGTAAGATTGATAGGGAATAATGAGATAGTGTATTGATAAATCAATCCATGCAGTAAGAGTCGGGAGAATGGCATTTACCACTCAGAATTACTTTGCTACATGACAGTTGTGACTGGTGGTGATGTTGGGGTCAGACGGCAATCAGCATCACTTTCTGAAATGAACTTCTCTCATGAATCTGACTTCTAAAGTTGCACCTACTGAGGTGCATTCATTATGTGGTAATAATTTTGTTTCATGTGAAAATGTACGCCATCTGGGACTGTCCATCAAATTGTAATGGAAAATAATGTGTTTATTTTCATAATATAAGATTGTGATAAATGTCACCATGGTGGGGGAAACAAGCAAATTAATAGCACAACTGAAAGGTAAAAGAAGATAATAAATAATAAGAAAATAGAAAAATAGCTGATGCCATCAAATCTTGTTCACATAGAAGCAAACATTTTTATGGCCCTGTGGAGACCATCCCTCTTGGCAATATGAGGACAGACAGTGGTCAGGAAGCTGCAGGTGGTAGAAGAGGGGTGAAAGGTGAATTTCAGTAAAGGTTGGGAGTCATTCTTCTTTGGAGAAAGTGAAATAAGATGGGAAATCTGAGGGGCACAGAGGAAGAAGAGTAATATACAAAAAACAGAATTAAGCACCTGCTTCCCTTGATGAAGTGTGTGGTTTTATGTGTACATATTAACCTCAGTTTCTAATGTAGGTTAGGGAAGCAATGTTCCCTTGGTTAAAGGAACAGTCAAGTCAAAGCAGCTCACCAACATGCACAAGCCAAGTACTGCAATCTTTCTTGCAGGCATTTATGGTGGGAAAAAAGCTGATGCCCCAAATGAAAAGATCACCCTGCCTGCCTGAAGCAAGGAGGAACCCTAGTCGATAGATAGGTACCATAGGGAAGGAGATTTGATAGCTTCATAAACTGTCAGATCCATTCTAGCACTTAATCTGAGTATGTGCATGTGTCAGGCTTAGACTTTCTTTTTTCTTTTAATGAACAGTGTGATTTTTTTATTGAGAACCTTAATATGTGAACATATTGAAAGTTGGTCATTATCCCATTAGGTTAGACTCTCTTATGAAATTTTATATTATTAAAAAGGTATATTTTTATATCTTCACCCCTTGTCCCAATCCCCCGAGGTCTCTCCTCAGTGGGGTTATGGCATTTACTGCAGGGTCATGAATGAAGACCTCATAGACTTTGTGGTGAAGTTGGGGGGGGGGGGACTATGTCTCAGGGTATTCCTACCCATTCTGTAATTCTTATAATCCGTTTGCCCCCTCTTCTCTAATGTTTCCTTAGCCATAGCAGGCCTGAGAGCAGTCTGATTTAGTGTTGAGTTCTCTGTAGCTTCTGGATTTCTGCTTTGATGGCTTTTGATTGAGGACAGTGTCTATCACTATCGCTCTAGAGCTATCTGTCAGGTTAGTAGTGAGAGCAGTACTTGTGTCACTGTTTCCTCTGGAATTTCTCTTGGGCCCTAACAGATGTGGTAATGGAGGTATGACTTACGGTGGGCAGCCAGCTAACTTTTTTTTTTTTTAATATTGATGGATCTTGGATCTCCTCCATTTTATCTGCTATCTGTAAAGGAAATGGATTCTATCACCAAGAGTGAGGGCAGCCTGGGTTAAAGGGGATATTCATATTTACGTGAGTGACTTTTAGGTGTGTAAGAACACATTTAGTGGTCTTCTGATAGAGGTCCCAGTTGGTAGCTACTGTAGTTAACTGCGAAATGCTGGGACAAAGGCACTAGACCAAAAGCAGCAGATGAGAAGAGAGTTATTTTGGTTTACAGTCTTGAGAGGAAGCTTCATAATAGCCTGGCACGAACAGAGACTGAACATCACTTCTGCCACAGCACGTGAAAAGCAACAGTAAGAAAATAAGCCAAATTCTGACAAGGCAAAGCTCCCCATATTGCCACCCAATGGTGACCATACAGTCTGAGCACAAGAGTTCATTGGGGACACATGATTCAAACTATCACAGGTGCCTTGTTCTACCATGGAAGGACACAGAAGGCACTGTTCCTTAGGAAGCAGGGCCTTGCCTCACACCTCATCAGCCTGCACCATGATCTTGGGCTTCCCAGGCTCCATAACTATGAGAAATCAACACCTGTTTTTATAACTACCATACTAATAATAATTTCCCTAGGCAATCCAAATACTTTGAAATGTGAAGTTGTTTATCATTAAGGATCTGTAACATCAATTGGTTGAAGTATGATTTGCACACTGTACTCCATACACATTTTGTGAAATTTGTCTTTGATCCTTGAAAATACGATGCTGTTATAGAGAAATTATAATATGGATTGCAGGAATTGCAGTTTACTTCAGACTCATCTATAGAAAATGCTTAAATATTTCAAGAGGCCCAACTTTGACATTTCCTGTGACATCACATTTGTACAAAACCCCCTAGTTATATACTATGCTAATGTTTAGAAATTATATAAGTATTTCTGATAGTTTATCTTAGACACTGTAGCTATGCTCTTTTTTCATGAAAAGAATTTAGAATTTTATATACAAAAACTTCCTCAACTATTATTGATTTGAACAATTTATTTGTCTTCAAGTTGCACAATCTAGATTCACACTGACTAAGTCTGTTATCATAATGATGGAGTTCACAATAGCCCAGGAGGGACAATAACATAACTCCATTCTTGTCATGGAGCACTGAACCCTTTCGTAAAGGAGAGGAAAGCTCCATGCCAGAGATGATGCAAACTCTCTCGGAAATACTACATTCTCTCCCATCTTGTTGCCTGAACTGCTGTCTCTTTTATTTTTAAGTATTTCTCAAGCCATTTTCTTTCCCCAACTCCATCATGAGTTACCTGATGACAGAGTTCATGGCTATAATTTATCTTGATTTTTACCATTTCTGCAAGGTTCTAAGTAGTTTATTGTGATTCTATACCTTGTTGAGAATACTGAACATCCATCTTCTATCCTAGTTAATTGTATTAACGTTCATGGTAGAAGATTCAGGAAAGAAAACATCACAGAATATGATCAGAAACAAAGATTGAGTGGGTACTGTTTTTTTTATTTGTTTTGTTTTTTCTTTTATATTTAAGGTGTATGCCTGGGGGAGCTCATCAACAGGAATTACATACAAAATTGTGTGGTTGTATAGTTTAGTGATAGCACTCCTCTTTGGTATGCACAAAACCCTGATTCTGATGACACAGAATAAAAAATAAAGCATACACAAGACAGAAAGAGAGAGAGAGCTGAAAGGCAGGGAAGCTTATTTATGAAGGTATTGGATTTATGAATCAAGAGAGAGAGAAAGAGAAGGAAGAAGGGGAAGAAGGAAGGGATGAAGGAGGGAAGGAAGAAAGGAAGGCGAAAGACAGTGGGGAAGATAAAGAAGTCATTTGGTGAGAATACTTAGATTTCATGATTTGCCAATAAAATCAGTGGGAGGCTAATGAAAAGAATTGAAGATATCCATTGAAAATAATGTATGTTTGGTAGATAGTTTGGAAGAAACAAAGGCTAAATATTAGTGAATGGATTAATTTATTTTATAAGATACAAAAATATTTAAAAACAGCAATAGTAATTTTCTTTTGATGACAGATTTTAGATGGAATTTCCTTTAAGAGAACATGGCTTATATTTCTAAGTCAGAGTTGCAAAATATTTTCACACTGGCAGTGTTCTGGTTAGATTTGAGGACTGTAAATTTAGAAGACTATATATAACCTACCTTTCTTTGCAAAATATATGGAATGTCATTTAAGGAATCACAGATGATATGATTATTAAAGATAAATGGCAATATTAGCTTGTAGGCTTCAGAATCATTAAGAGTAATAATAGCATTGATAAAGCAGCACCTTTATAAACGCTGCCTTTCAAATCCTTCAGAGCCTTCAGTGTTTAGAATATTCACCAGAACACTAAACTTGCTTCACAATCAGGCCAATACATTTCTCATTACCTAATTCCTTCCTTCTTACTCACCTACCTATATAATTTTATCTGGCCACCTTCTCCAGGCTTTCTTACACGCATGGGAGAAATAAAAACTCAGGTCAGATTGTGAAATGTGAAGTGCATGCAGGTATCAGATCTTTTCTCAGCCATGTACATTCTGTAGGTAGATACAAGGATGACACTGACCTCTAAACCCTGCAATTAACAGAGGAGCTGGGGAGAGGCAACACGAATAGTGAATGCAGCAGTGCACTCCCTTCTAGTTAAACATGACACCACTTAGTCTTCCCTTCCTCCTAAAACATAAATAAGATATGAATGAAGCATACAATAGTCATAAACACCCAAATACCATAATCACGAGAGGGTACAAAACCAGACCTAAAATCACAGCACAATTTGAAAGATGAAAAGGTGATCAAAGAGCCCTGACCATACAGAGCAGCGGGTTGTAGTTGAAATATACAGAAAAGAAATAAGAATTTGGACCCACTATACCTAGAAATGCCCCAGATATTAAAAATGTTGAGAGTAGCGATTCGGAAAGTGGTTGAGAACAGGAAAACAGAGGTTGAAAGACTATAAAATGAGCAATTAGGCTCACATTTTCATTTCCACAGAGCCATGTAACTACCCACGCATCATCTTGTGTAGCACAGGATTTATTTGTGAAATACTCAAATATAGAAGCCCATCTTAGAACCTGGTATAGGTGTCTTGATGGAAGGTACAAGGTATGGTAAGGATGCTTACTGACTGCCACAGAAAAGTGAACTTCCCTCTGGAAGAGGCTAGGATGTGTGTTAACTGTCTTCAGGTGTGTGAAGAGAAATGGGTGTGGAAGAGAAATGCAGCAATTCGGCTTGTGGTTCAATGAGATATAAACAAGGCTCTGAAAGGCTCAATTGATCTCTGTAGATCAATGTGTAGATAAACATGGCTGTGTTAGAACACAGGTGAGTAGGGCCTTCTTCCACACAGACTTCCTCAAACATAGCCCGAAGGTTTCCTAAGTAGATGAAACACGGATTACCAAGTAAGCACTTGGTAGGGAAAGCAAGATGGATTCCAGGTCCTTCTTTCCTCTGGGCTAGATGACACAACACTGAGCCATTACAAAAAGCAATCTGTTGAAATTAGCATGACTTTGGCTCCTTAGGCACAGTTAAAAATAGAATTAAAATAACCTGAACCACAATGAGCCACAGATTTAACACAGTGAAAAGGTTCAGGATCCCAATAGGCAGGAAGGATGTATTTCTAACATCTCTTTTGAAAGCAGCCTCTCTCTCTCTCTCTCTCTCTCTCTCTCTCTCTCTCTCTCTCTCTCTCTCTCTCTCTCTCTTTCTCTCTCACTGCAAAGGAGCCATTTTTATCATGAATACTATAATTTCCTACTCACACCTGGGCTGACCCTAAATTGTGGTATAGTCTTCCCCAGTAACACCCTTCCTGTTTTCCACCCCCTGTGCCTCAAAAGCCTCCAAACTACTCTCAAAGAAGATCTATTTTCCATAGGAAAACCAGAAAGAAAAAAGGATTTCCTGAGTATCTCCAGCTTCTGCCCTTGCTCTTTATGAAAAGAAAGGAAAATCCCTCAAACCTCTCAAACCTGTAAAACCCCCCATCTCAAAACATGTTTCACTTGTAGTCTCCCTGCCCCCTACTTCCCATCTCTTCCTCTGCTTCCTCTGTGATCCTCCCTCCCCTGGACCTGCTGGGAAGGATGGGAGCCAGGCTCCCAGATCTTTTGGCTGAGATTGCTGCAGCTTTACCTTCTAGTATTTTTCTATAGGATATGCTTATAGGATAGGATTTGCTTCTGAAAGCTTGAGCCAACTCTAAGCCTTCCGCTGTATAGCAACTGATCATTCAATGATTAGGCAATTAAGTCTCGACTCTTTGGCGCTAAACATAAACGCTTTTTCTAGTCTCACCCAGGTGAGGTTTTCAACTTCTTTCCCTGACTTCCCCACCAAATTTTCTTTGTTTCAACCACTCAGGAGTCCACATTCCCTTTAAGGAGAATACCTCCCCCCCCTTCTGTTTCTGACACATACTTTCTTGGCCAATTCAAGTGTCTTCCTTCTCTGGGAAGCATCTTCCATTCCTATTCAAACTCAGAATGGTTTGCTGTGTTCCAAGACTTCACTCATATGTCTATTAAAGTACTTAAAGTATTGTGTTATAATGAATGTCTTTGTGCATTTATCTTCTCCACTTGTTTCTCACATAAAACCATCTATTTCTTTTCAGTATTCACAGTACCTGGCACAGTGTGTGGTTTACAGCAAGAACCCAATAAATGTTATTGCAATGAATGAAATAAGTGAATGGATGAGAATATGTACTCTAGTGTGTGTCTTTTTGAACAACTCATCCAGATGATTAGTCATCCCACAAAGGGCGCTTCGGTAGGCATCTTGTGCATCTGGACAATTGTAATGCAAAATATTTACTTAGGAAGCAAAGAAATAGTCTCTTTTCCTGTTGAAATAAAAGCATTTTTGTTTCGAGGAAAATTACATTGGAAAAATATATGTCTGCAGTCCAAGAGACTAAGTTTGTATCTTCAGGGACATTTCTTGTCTTTTTATATTAGGAGAGTGAACAAGATTTAAACCAAGCAGTCAGTGTGATGATGTTTCCAGACAGCTAATAAAGAGGAAGATTAGAGGACTGTATAAAATGGCAGGTACCTCAGCAGATTCCACATCTTACACATTAAACACAGAACAAAGTAATACTGTTTTCTGAGGACCACCAGAAGAGCTTGATGTCAGATTCAGCCACGTGGTGTTCACCTTACCTTGTTTCCCAGCTGGAAAACAACACAGAGGAAAAATAAAGCAAACAACACCAGGTAGTTCTCCGAACATAAAAAGCATCTGAAACAAAAAAACTAGGCACTTATAAAACAGAAAGAAAAATCCTTTCCAGCCAATCACTTGCAACACACCTTTCACTCTCATAGAACAGTCTA
>PVHP010002570.1:0-88080 GCA_004024765.1 Zapus hudsonius
CTCCAGCCACTGCAAATGAACTCCAGATGTATGTACCACTTTGTGCATCTGGTTTGACATGGGTCCTGGGGAATTGAACCTAGGTTGTTAGGCTTTGAAGGCTTTACCACTGATCCATCCCTCCAGCCCCAGAGAGTGGATTTTTTTAAAGATGATTTTTTTGCTTATATAAAACACGAGTAGGCAGAAATATTGAAAATGAAATAGCAGAACATAATTAATTCCAAATACATCAATATTTCTTGTCATATAATGTTTAAAATATCTTATTGTGAAAAGCCATTCTAATTAAGAAGGGTGATTATATATTTTTAGCGATAAAGAAATGAATAGTCTATATGAGCTTGCATGTATTCATTCACGTTGGAGATGGAATCCTTGTGTGATGGTTTTAAAGTAAAATGTCCCCTATAGGCTCATGTGTTTGAGGACTTCATCACCAGCTGGTGGGCAGCCATTAGGAGGCAGAGCCTTGCTGGAGGAAGTAGGTTGCGGAAAGATGGGTATTGTAGGTCAGCCCTACCTACTGTTCACCTGATCCTGACTTTGGTGCCATGTGATGTGGGCTGCCTGCTCCAACCTGCCTTTTCTTCCTCTTAAGGTGAAAATTCTCTTGAAACTCTAAGCTAAACCAAATCATTTTCCGCCCACGAGCTGCATTGGTAGGTGTATTGTCCCAGCAAGGAGAACGTAATTAATCCACCAGGCCCTTGGACATACCAGGCAAGTGCTGTACAACAGGCCCCATTGCCAATCCACACATGTATGTGTTTAGAACACGGAATATCACAATCTTGAAGGTTGCAAACATACCCTCTCGCCTCCCCCCTATGGAACACCCAAATGCCAAGGCCTGTTATGAGATTTTCTTTTCTTCTTGAAATCCCACTATTTTGCTGTTCAATTTATGAGTTTAGAGACGTAATTCTCTTTCCAACTTTGTATTTATAGACGAAGTTAGAGACAGAGCTAAAAAGCAGGCCTGATGGAAATGAAGTGAGAAAATGCATGAAAGTGTTTCCTAAGGTGGAAGATAAGGGCCTTCATGTTTGAAGACAACTGTACGGTGCACGTGACATGTGGAAATGAATAGTCGTATGGAGAACCCTTTCTTTGATGAGGGGCTTCGGCCTGACAGTCGAGAGCTCATGAATGCTGACAGTGGTTACTGATGTCTGTATACTTCATGCAGGACCACCTGAAGAGAGAGGACTGGACCCTCTGCAGACTTCCAGGATGGAAAAGAAAAGCAAGTATAGGCCTGGAAACATCCTCATTTTAAAATCTGGACACACATGTCAGGAAAGAGCCGAGGTTCTTCAGGAACTTTCGGGAATTCTTGCATTGAAGCATAAAGGAGTGTTTTTGCAAAATAATAAACCTACATGAAAGGATGCATGGGTGGGACTTAAATGCTGTCAAATCTCAGTAATTTCCAAATTCAGTCAAGATTCCATGGCAAATGAGTCGTAGACGGGTATTCATTCCTATTATTTTGAATGAATGCCTGGTCACCATAGCTCAAAAATGATAATGCAATTAATTATCTTTTGGCCAGAGAACCAGTTGGTCTTTTCCAAGTAAGGAAGTGTCAGGATTTGTTCTAGGTCTTTTAGATGCTCCTATAATAGAGTACTTGTGACTTGAGGAATGTATAAGAACAGGGATTTTCTTCGTTTTGCAGGCTGAGACGTCCACGATCAAGGGGCCCCATGGGGTTTTCAGCTGTGCAACACGAATCACACTGTCCAGTTCCTTTTCTAATGGGATTCCGTACTGGAGCCGTCCAGAGCCAGTTGCCTTAAGTTTTCTTTTCCCAACCCAGATGCATCTTTTGGGGGCAAGTATCCACATCATAGCACCGTGCAGTGCATTTACTCTCTCGTGTGGCAGGAATTTAGTGTTGCAGGAATCCCAGCGCTCGTGGTTCTCACGGGAAGCAGGCGTGCAGCTACTGTCCATGCCGTGGGGCAGCAATCGGAGTGGATGAAGACACCATTCACAGCTGCAGACACCACAAGGCCCGTGGCCAGACCGCCACTTCTCAACCCCAGGTGAAAATATTCTCTTTACCATGACAACTGAGAGGAAAAGTAGAAAACGCAAACACTAGCTTTCCACACAGCCGTCTCATTTTATATTAACGTTAAGCACAAAGGTGTTTTTTATTGTGCCACTTCCAATTACTGTGCATTTAATACAGGAAAACGCTCCCTGCAATCAAAATAAAAAGCCTTGTGAAACCTTCAGATAATTTAAAAAATATATATCTTTATTACCTTTGACAACTAATGAACTATTTGGTTACCAGCAACTAAATGCAGTTTATTTTAGCATCCCCTTTGCATAATAATTATATACATTTTTTGGAACTACTCTTTTTTTAGAGGAAGAGAGAGAAATTTACTTTCGCCAAGAACCAAAAGGAATAGTGAATTTATTTTCTGTAAAATAAGAATGTGTGACTTAAATGACTTGAGTTTAGGGAAATTAATATTTTTAAAATCCGGAACTTCATAGAGGACTTTGTGAGATGGCTTAGGTGGTGAATGAGGGCACTTTGGAGTCCGTTCCCAAAGTTTACTATTTCAGTGTTTGTGTTTTCAGGGCAGCCCCTCTGGGACTACCTATTTTTTAAAAGTATTTTTCAGAAACTGTAGCATCTATAAATAGCTGTGTAGCATCTTACAAGGTAAGAGAACCGATATTCTATTGCACGAGCAATGTGAAGTTAGAATATTGAAAAGAAAAGAGTTTAAATGGCATTTTGGTTACAATAGTGAAATTAAAAGCAGGAAACAAATCGCAGAAGAGAAACAAACAGATGTTTCTGTGGTAGCTGGATTCCTTAGAAAATTGACTATACATTTCATGAAGATAATTATTAACATTGGGTTATATAATCAGCAGCTTTGGCTGGCAATCTACAAAGTCATTACAACGTGTAAGAATTAGGAAATTCTTGCTGTAGAGCAAACAGGAGCTGCTGTTGGTCTTCAGAAATCCTTTCTGCAGATCATTTTGTATAACTTAATTAGCAAAGTTAAAATTAAGATGAAACTCCAATGTGTTTAGGTGAAACAATTTCTTTGAGAGGACACTTCATTAAAACATCTAATAATGCAGCTAATTCTTGGTTTTCAAAGAGCTCAGAGGAAAAAAACATTTTTGCCAATTAATAAAATGATTTCATCTAAAATATTTATCCTGTTCAAGAGAACCCCAAATACCATTGCTATGATGCTCTCACGTGCCAGACGCCTGCCCTGCTCACACTGCTGTTTGCTGATCATTACAGCTTACCATAGGATCAATCATGTGTACTGAATACTACTATGTGATCAGCGGCATTCATGCTCTGTGAAGACAATAGTGAAATGAATAACATTCTTGTTCTCACAGGCTCATATTCTGGGGGAGGGGGCAATAAGCAAGGAACCCTACAGAGTTCAACTATCATCACCACAAGCAATTTGAGAAAATTTTCATCACCCAGAAAGAATCTATAGATTTGCCTAATCTGGACATTTTATAAAAATAGGATTATATAAATATGTGGTCATTTTGAAGTGGCTTCTTTCATTTAGCAAAATATTTAGAATATCTACTTACACCATAGTATGTGTCAAAACTTCCTCACTTTTTACTGTGCGGAGTAGTCATGATAGATACTCGATTTGTCTACTCATCAACTGATGGATGTTTGTGCTGTTTTCAGTTTTGTCCAAGTGCTTGTGGAAATGTATGTTTCGTTTCTTTGAACAGATTCTAGGCTTTACTGACGTACATAGTAACTGTTTTCTCTTGAGGAACTGTCAAACCATTTCGCCAAGTTGCTGCATGGGTGTGCATATGCTCCCCTGTCAGCAAGGAAGCCACCAGCTTCTCCTTGGCCACTCCTCCAGGATGGGAGCCTCTCCTGAGCTCTCTGGTCACCTGCACATCCTGTAGAGAAATTCTGTTTAGCGCCTTCGTGTTCATTGCATTATTTGTGTTCTTATTATTAAGTAGTAAAAGTTCTTGACGCTATATGTGTTTTAGGGCTTTCTTATCAGACATAAGATTTGTGAATATTTTCTCCCTTTTCATGTTTCCTACTTATTTTCTCTTTTGAGACACAATTTTGATAAAGAATGATCTACTTTTCTCTAGTTGCGGTGCTTTCCATGTCTTAGAATATATTATCAAATCAAAGGTCACAAAGATTTACCTCTATACTTTGTTTAGAGAGATTTTTCATTTATATAAATATTGTCATTTATTTGTGAGTAAATAAAGAGACAGAAGCGAGAGATATGCCAGGGCCTTTTGCTGCTGAAAACAAACTCCAGATACTTATACCACTTTGTACACCTGGTGTTATGTGGGTAATGGGAATTAAACTCTGGCCTGCAGGCTTTGATCACTAAGCCATCTCTCGAGCTTGAGAGTTTTGTTTCTATTTTCATTTTTAATGTGTGTGTGTGTGTGTGTGCTGTGTGTGCGTGTGTGTGAGTGTGTGCTGTGTGCATGTGTGTGTGTGTGTGTGTGTGTGTGTGTGTGTGTGTGTGTGTGTGTGATTTGAGAGCATGTGGAGGCTAGTTAGCCCTGCACATGGCTTGTTTCTGCTTCGCCAGTACTGGGATTACCACCATGCCCACCCAGAATTTTTATGTGGGTTTTGGGACTAAAACTTGCTTGTAAAGCAAGTACTTTACTGACTGAGCTATCTTCCTTTTCAGCTTTATAGTTTAACTATTCCATGTAGGTCTTTCACTCTGTTAGTTCATGTGTGCAGTGTGAAGTAGGGTTATATGCTATTTTGATAGAGAATTTATTCTGCCAGGAAGGAGAGAAATTTTCTTTTAGGAAAAGTGTTTTCAGAAAAAATGTGTTCATTTATTAAAAGCTCTTTATGTTGGATCATACTTTTTTGAATAAAATATGAAAACTTAGCTTTTAAAGAAGTTACTATGTATGCTGATAGATGTAAACAAGTTAATAAAATGGAGTTGTGTTAGAATTATACGAGTGTGTAGAAGGTGTCAAATTGTAGACTTCTCAGTCAAGTGATTGAAGAAGATGAGTGTGTTCACTACTAAGATTGGGAAGGTTATGTCCTCAGGCAAAATAAGCCCATCAGAGTCAGAGAGTGAGTCCAATAACCCCCGCTTCATCAGGGTCTTCTTACACATCTTTATCCCAAGTTGCAGGACCTCAGGTTTTTCTCATCAGTGCCCTCACTTTAACTCCTAAAACCCTTTGAAACTGGAACTTGAATTTACTTATACATCAGCCAATCCTGTGATGACAGGTTGGGTTTGATTTATGCAACTTAAGACCTGTTGCTGCTGGACCACACTTTAGAAGTCCGCACATGGTTCAGAACCTTTATATGCATCTTGAATGGGGAATTTTCCTCTCTGAGCTTACAATTTCTCCCGAAATAGTTTATCCAGAGATGCTAGAAGCAGTGAGACAGCATTATTATTTTTTTTTACTTTTCACACATATTCAAAGGTTTTATAAACAGAATCACTAAATTCCTTGTTCTTCACAAGATGTGACTCAGAATCAAGTATATCCCAGAGTTCTTGCAGTAGTCCACACTGCGGCTTACCAGTCCTCTCCTGGACACCAGCAGAGCCTTTAGTAGAACCAGCGGTGGAGAGCCAGCTCCAGATAACAACACATCCCCTAGAGAGATCCATCCTTAGCCTGGCTGTTTTGTATGCACGTGTGTGTGTGTGTGTGTGTGTGTGTGTGTGTGTGTGTTGCTGGTGATGGGTTTTTCTCTCTCTGCTTGGACCTGTGAAAGGGGTCAGCCTCTTTCACCATTATGGAACGTCCTATTGTAAGGTCCAGACCCCCCAAGACAGACTCAAGTCAGAGCAAAAGCAAGGGTCACTTTATTCAGGCAGGTTTGAACCTGGACCGTGGTCAGTCACTTAGAGAACTGAGATCAACAGTGCGGAATGCAGAAACTCAAGCCTTTTTATAGATAGAAGTAAACAACTTTAAGGGAATTTCCAGTCTAAGGGTTAGGGTCTGTGTGAGCAGGTTACAAAAGCCAGATAAGCAGAACTAAGGCCGGAGTAGATGTCTGGTGTTTAGTTATTCTTATCTCTCCACATTCCCATAGCGTAAGCATTTCACAGAAGCCAAAATAGCTGTTAGTCACTTAATTCTGCCTTCTAGCCAGATGCTCATCTTAGAGCCTTATGACACCGAGAGACTCAAGTGAGCAGTTTTAAAACGAACCCTTAGCTATTTCTTTTAAAAATAAGTGTTTTAGCCATTTTCTACTTTACAAGAGAAACATGAATGTCACAGGCACACTTCACACTTCAAACTATAATCGATTTTAAGGCACTCCAGTAGTGATCCAAGGTCCTACCACCTAGAACCCACCTCCCACCACCCTCCACAAGGATTTTAGGGGGGCATTCCATATTCAAACTACAGTGGCCATTATTTACCGATTTTGCAGCAATATTTTTTAGGTATTTCCTATTTAAATAAAATATATTTAGCACTGTTTCTGAATTTAATCTCATTTTAATGTGTTTTAGGGGTCTTCAAAATTTTTAACATTAATCTGGTATTGTCTTGATACTATGACAAAGTATTAGGATTCTGATTTTTGTAATTAATTTTTGACTTTAGGTAAATATTTTCTATTAAAGAAATTTTATAGAATGTGTTTTTATGTAACTTTCATGAAATCAATTTGGATTCTGAATAAACAGGCGTGTGGTGGCTTGAATTTAAATGTGCCCCATAGACTCATGTGTTTGAATTCTTAATCTCCAGTTGGTGGCACTGTTTGGGAGGGCTGGGGATCTTTAGTAGGAAGAGTGGCCCTGGGGGTGGCCATGGGGTCTTAGAGCCCAACCTTCCTGGCTCGGGTTCCTTCCTGCTGGTGTGATGATGTGGCACAGGCTTCCTGCCCAGGCCTGCCAGACCTTGCCCACCATGATGGACACTTCTTAAAATTTTAAGCCAAAAGTAAATTATTTCCTTAGATAAGCAGCATCTGGTTAGACATTTTGTCCCAACAATGAGAATAACTGATACAAGGCTCTTTTGGGTATTTCTAATTCATATTTGAGGATGATCAATGTCATTTGCAAGCAATGTCTTTGTGTGTGTGTGCGTGCACATGTGGATGACAGAGGACAACCTTGGATGTCATTTCTCAGGAATGCCATTCTGTTTCCCCCCCAGCTTTTTTTTTTTTTTTTTGGAGGCAGGGCCTCTCTGTGGCTTGGAGCATACTGAACAGGCCAGACTGGATGATGTGTGAGCCCCAGAGCCACTTGTATCCCCTTCCACAGTGCTAGTTACAAGAGAAGCCTCCACATTTGGGTTTTGCATTTGGGTTCTAAAGATCAGACTCAGGTCCTCATGCCTGCAAGGCAAACTCTTTACTAACTGAGCAATATTCCCAGCCTGCAATAGGCTAGGTAGTTTTCCACTAAATATAAAATGTATATAGTAGACAATAATGATAGTCTATGTAGAGTACAGAAGAGTCGGTCTTTTAGTGATATTTTTCTACCTGTAGCATATTCCTCTCTGATGGATCATGTGATGACTCTCTCTCTCCATACATATATATATATATACATATATATGTGTGTGTGCATGTATATTACATATAATGCTCATTTATTAACTAAAATAAGCAAATAAGTTCAATATATTTCTTTTTTCATCTGTATCGATTCTGATGATGTGAAACCATTTGACTTGCCTCTCTGGAGTCATCCTCCTCTGAGGCATGCCCTTGGCCCCTGACCACTGGTAGCCCTCAGAGCAGCCATCTTATTTCAAATACAAGTACTTTCATGTCGTTTTTCCATTATTTATTTGCCTGGGCTTCTCTCTATGTGTTTTATCCAGTGCTCTCTGAGCACAGAGGCTGCTTGTCCGTTTTGTGTTTCTCACAGTCTTCATAGTAGGTAGAAGACATTAAGTGGATGTGAAATAAATGAATATACCCATAAATTGGTGTAATTAGAACTTTCTATAGAGTTCTAACACAGAGAAATGGTGCCTCTGAACTTTCAGGCAAGTTTCAAGAATCAAACCCAAAATGCAACTTCTCTTCCATGTTTCACTCAAGTCTAGTACTGGTTACCATGGCCTGCTGTGGCATTCCTCCACCACAGACTAATGAGCCTGAGAGGTAGACAAAGGAGCAGGGTCTAGCCATTCACTGGAGGCCAAACCAAGAAGCCTCTTCTCTGGATCATTTCACATTTCTTAAAATATTTTCTTCAAGGAGAGAGAGAGAGAGAGAGAGAGAGAGAGAGAGAGAGAGAAAGAGAGAGAGAGAGAGAGAGAGAGAGAGAGAGAGAGAGAGAGAGAGAGAGAGAGAGAGAGAGAGAGAGAGCGCACTAGGGCCTCCAGCAGCTGAAAACAAACTCAAAATCCATGCACCACTTTGTGCATCTGGCTTTATGTGTATAATGTGGAACTGAACCTGGTCCTTAGGCTTTACATTCAAGCTTAAGCTTAACCTCCAGGCTCATTTCACATTTTAAAAAAATATTCTATTTACTCATTTTCAAGCAGAGAGATACAGAGAGAGAGAGAGAGAGAGAGAGAGAGAGAGAGAGCACCTGGGCACCACCTTGTGGGTCTGGCTTATGTGGGTCCTGAGGAATTGAACCCAGGGCCTTAGGCATTGGAGGCAAGTGCCTTAACCACTGAGCCATCTCTCCAGCCCTCGTTTCACATTTTTTTGAAACATGATCTCACCATATAGCTCAGGCTGGCCGTTAACTCTGGATGTGGCCCAAATTTACTTAGACTTGTAATCATCGCAAGTCTGGGATTACAGGCTTGTGCCACCTCTCTCCAGGCTGTTTTCTTTATTCTTTCCCACTGGAATGAAGTGTCCTTGCTGAGCTTCCGTGCGGAGACGGCAGCAAAGCACGTTCTTAACCCCTTAGATAGTGGGCTCTCTTTCACACAGGTGCCCCTCTTCCTCAGGGTGTCAGTGATCTCAGGTCAAATGCCATCTGAAAATGGCAAATGGAAAGCTCCAGAAATAAACTGCTTCTCAGTTGTAACTCTCTCACTGTACCCAGAGCACAAGACCACAAGCCCGTTTCCTGCGTCCACTAGGGAAGGACATCATTCCTTGGTCCAGCACATCTACGTCACAGATGACCCTGCTCATGAGTCACTTGGCAGCTGTCTCGGTTGTCACGTGTCAAAGCTCTTGTGTTCAAGCCATTCCTACTTCACTCATTAGTGGCACCGTAAGAGAAACGCTGCTGATTCACATGCCAGAGAGGAGCTGGGAAGTTCTTCCTCTAAGTGAGAAAGTCGAGGTAGTGAAGCGTTGGCCTTGGTTTTTAGCACTGGGGTTCTTTCGACCCATTAACTGTGGATAGAGGGTGGCTGTAAGCACACCAACATACAATGGCTCTCTTTGGTCACTCACACATTCTGGGCAGTGAACTGAAGACAGCCTTTGCCGGCACACAGCCTTCATATGAAGACAGCCTCTTGTCTTCTTAGCTACACCTTGTCCCTTGATGTCACATCACCAGAGATTTGGGGGGTGCCTATTTAGGAAATAAGAAAGTGTGGCTACCTAAGTATTTTCTAGAGGCACAAGGCCAATCCAACGCCCCCTGAGTTCTATGATGTCTCCGCAACCTCAGGGGAAGCAGGGAATTGTCTCCTGCCTAGCCGTAGATAGAGGTCACATTAGCAATTGAAACAATGATTAGGCAGCAAATTATTAACAGGGGAAACGCAGACAGAAGGCAGCTTCAGTTGATGGCTTTGGGAATTAGAAACACAGTGTGCCCAGGTATTTGCTTGGCCAAATCACCTTTATAGTGAACCAAGATGCCCAAACTCTGGGCCTCATTCAAGAAGCTGGGATCAGGAGTTCTAAAGGGTTGTAAGTTTTCCTGGAGGGAAGAGATGAAAAAAATCCTTCCTTAGTAAGGATTGCTATTTTCTTCATCATCATCACTACCTGCCTCCAGCTGCCCAAGGAATTTATTACTGGCCTTTTATCCGATGTCAGTCCACTTTAGTGGATCATATCAATAATTTACATAGCTTCAACCTTTACTTTCTACTCATTATTTGCTCATTCAATGTATCTAACTATAGATAATAAAGGAAAAACAAAACAAAACAAATAAATTTCAGGACTTCTATGGAGTCCAGTGGACTTCCTTACTAACGTATTTTAGTTAGAAAAACATTGTAATTATTAGGTTTAATATGAATCTTAGATTTATTTTATGGGAACTTTAATTCAAACTCTGTTCTTTTAAAAACTGAAAATATTTGGGCTGGACTTCAGAAATTATTTAAATTTCATGTGAGTATGAACCTAGTAAATTTTATATTTAGTGTCTTTTTAATCTGGTTGGGGAATGTGGATGAAAAGAAAGGCAACTACTTTGTATTTATATATTTAATAAATATTTGTTGTATCATCTGTCACAAAAAACTTTACTTGTACAGACGTTCCTTGACGTGAGGAGGGTCTGTTGTGTCAAGATGCCTCCATCATCAAGCTTAAAGCATGCTTCACATTCCCAGCCTACAGAGCGTCTAGGTCCACATGCAGGCAGAGGGTCAGCTGTTTCTCCTGGAGGTGACAGAGCTGACTGGGAGCTGCTGCCACCAGCATCACCAGGGGGATCATACCAGCCCAGGAAAAGACCCAGATTCAAATTTAGAAGCACAGTTTCTACTGAGGGTGAATGGCTTTCACACCCTTATAAATTGACCATGGTAAATCAAGCCATCACAAGTGCAGGGTTTAGAACTGTGACCTCTTTGGTTAGTGTTCTTTTCTGAGACTTAGGCCAATTTAATGCAATCTTCCAGACACAAAATGGATTTGATATTCAGGACCTTGAAGGTCCTACACTATCTACACAAGACCTTCATGATAAGAGGAAAACAATGACATGGAAATCAAAGAGAGACTAATTGGGAGGGGGAGGGGATTCAATGGAGGGCAAATTATAGTATTGTCAATAAAAAGTTGAAAAAATAAATTCAAAAGAATGGATCAGCTACATTGGGATATACATATGTCATTTTTCTCCAAAGATACATGTGACAGAGGAGGTACTTGTCACCAGCATTGCTCCTATGGTCTCTGTTCTTTTAGGCTCCTGTTTCCAGGTCACAGTTATTGTAGCCTCCATAACCTTGGGCAACCCAGGAAATCCCCAGTACCTGTAAGCAAAAGGTAATGTTCTTAGACAAGAGAAATTGGGACTTTGCTTAATTCCCCCTTTGTGGTCTCATTGCTGTGCCTGTCCTATCCCTCCTGCTGCTGCCCTGATCTGCTTCCTGTTTGCTCTACGCATCCCTCATAAGCTCCTCTACCTTTGACCACAGTGATCTGTGCCTGCCTCACCATCTTTGGTTGCAGTACTGGCCACCCCACAGCCTGCCACCTAGCTCTGATGGATGCTGCTTGTTTCTAGTTACCTTGTCATTGCTGGGACAAACTCCCGACCGGAAGCAGCTCAGGGGAGTTATGGGTTTATTTCAGGCTTACATCATCGTGGCAGGAGAAGCTGGCTCACTTCATCATGCATCCAGAGCAGAGACAACAGCCCACACCAACAAGCACAAGCTGGCTCAGAGCACATACCTAGGGTTGGACCAAGGTCTGTCCACAGTGACACACTTCCTCCAGTTGGGCTCAAGAATACCTGAGGCTATGGGGTCTTTACATTCAAATGACCACACTGCTCATTCACTAGGCCACCTTTCTCAGACATCAATAGCCCCCCACAAATCCTGTTTCTCTCCAGAGTTGTTTCTTCATGGTGTGGCCTGTCCCAACCTTTCAGGTCCTTATGCCTGTTCTGTATTGTAACCAGCAAAGGAGATTACTGATCCCCTGGATCCAGTTTATGTCAAAAATCAAAAGCATCACATAATACTAAATGGTAATCCAGGACCTCTTCTGCCCCCACCCCAGTAAAACCTCCAGTTATCTTTATCCTAGTGTAGACTATAAGTGTTATCCTTGCTAGCTAGCTTTCAGTGCCAGAAGGTGTCATGCTGGCAGCTGGTGGAGGAGAGTCATCTACAATCATGCCCAGCTGTGGACCATGTGAGCTATACAACTCACCTGCCAGATAAGATGTGTCCACGGGTGCAATAGTGGAATAATCATTATGGGAGTAACCAACCTCTTCCTGATTGGATTTGAGGCCCATTCTATAGGAGAGAGTTCATTCTTGGCACTGTAAACCTGGTTATAAGCAGGTGGCTGGGGATGGGGTGGGGATGGGGAATCTACTACTGCTCTTATGCTAGATGGATGGTGATCAAACTGTCTTTTAAATACTTCTAAATACTTAGATTAATAGTTTAATGCTGATGTCAGCCCTGATCACAGAAGTTTCTTCTTGCCATGAGGAGAGACTCCTAGCTGGTGAAAGTACTGAGAATTAGTGAGTAGTGTATACTTAGCTCTAAATGGGACATCGATAGGGCTCCCTTCAAGGCTCAGGACGCATTGCTGAGATGGGACAGAAGGAATGTCAGAGCTGAATTCGGGCAGGAGGTCTACAGAATGGTAACATGGTATGGCCACACACTCATGACCTGCACACACTGTGATTTCCTGCCCGAGATGGAGCTCCTCGCATCCCTTCACCCCACTGGTCCTACGGCAGCTCTTGGTAGTTAATGGTAGCTGGATGTGGTGGTTTGATTCAGGTGTCCCTTATAAACTTCTGTGTTCTGAATGCTTGATCCCCAGCTGATGGCAGTTTTGGAATTGGAACCTTTTTGGAGGGGTGTTGTTGGGGGCAGGTTTATCTAGCTCCCCCTTGCCAGTGTTTGGCACACCTTCCTGCTGCTGTTTGCAGTGCTGTGGTGGAGGTGATGCCCCCCCTCTGCTGATGTCGATATTTCCCTGCCATCATGGAGCTTCCTCTTAAGTCCATAAGCCAAAAATAAACCCTTTCCTTCACAAGCTGCTTTGGTCAGGCTCTTTGTTGAAGCAATGAGAATGCTGACTGCTACCCTGAGGGAAGGAAAGTCATGGTCTTTAATGGTGTGGTCACTGGTAGGCTGTCCACATTGCAGTAAATAGGGTCTCCCTCTTCTGCTCACACAACCAGTCCTAATTAAACTCAATGGGACAGACAGATGCGCGCACACACACGATGAAAGTAGGAAGGGGATTAGTTAGGAAGAAAAAGGGGTTCATCAGGAGTAGGAAAGGGAGAAGAGTAATGGGGGGATGTGATCAAAACACATTACATACATGTATGGAATTGTCAGAACTGTGATGCATTTTTTTTAAAGAACATGCTTTTGTATTAGGAAAGCATAGACGTAACCCAGCCCTGCTGCCTCCTGCAATTCCAACAGCTTTAGGGGGATTTCTGTTCTTGGAGATTCACTTTGTCTGTATAAAATAAGAGCAGTGACACTTTTATTACAATGTAGCTAGGATTTTCCAAGGGCGGCCATCCTGTGATGTGGAGTCCATGGAACACTGTTAGTAGGCATGAAATCGCTCACCTGGAATGCAACTGGCAAAGTCAGTGCTCACGGCCCGTTTGTGTTCATCTTTACTCACTTGCCATGGTGAGCTGTGCCTTGTCCCTCACACTGCTCTAGGCTTGTAGGTGCTGGGGAGTCAATATCTCTGTAGGTTTGTAAGTGTTGGGGACTTAGTATCTGGTGCCCAAAGCCTTCCCCTGGAAGCTTCCTGGTAAAATTGCCAGACGAGGAGTCTTTGTGTTTTATGTGTCAGTGATGCCACATTATTCAATGACATAAAGAGGTTCCAGCTGCTGGCTCCTGAGAGCAGTGGGGGGTGAGGAGACAGCACGGCAGAAGGTGCAGACCTTCTGCTGCGGAGAGCAGCAGCCGTGACAAAGGCGTGTCGGGCACTTCTGATAAGCTGAGTAAGATTTTCCGATGGCCAAAGAGATCATCTCCTGTTGGCAAGGACTGTTTTGGTAGCTGAGGGTACTCTCAACCTTCACATGCAGCAATAATTGCAACAGTGATAAAAGCAAGGCCAGAGGGACAGTGCTGCATGCTTAGTGTGTCATACTACGATTTAATTGTTATTCATGCAGAGAGAAAGAAATTCTTGTGTCACTTTTTCAGAATTCTAACAATAAAGAAGGAGCTGGAGAGGTGGCTCAGCTGTTAAAGGTGCCTGTTTCCAAAGCCTGGCAATCTGGGTTCCATTTCCCTAGTACCCAAGTAGAGCCAGATGCACAAAGGGGCACATGGATCTCAAGTTCATTTGTAGTAGCAGGAGGATCTGGCATGGGCATGCTCATACTCTCTGTATGTCTGTCTATCTGTCTTTCGAGTAAATAAATAAATATATTTAAGCAAAGAAATAACAAAGAAGAGGGCTAAGGAGAAGAATGCCATGGATAAAGCCTGAGTACTCAAGCTTGGATCCCTAGACTCCACATAAAAGCCAAAAGCAGAGAAGTGTTTCTTTAATCTAAGTGTGCTGACGGTAAAATAGAAGGTAGAGAGGAACATTTCCTAGAAACTCCAGACCAGGTATCCTGGCACATACAGCAATGCACAATAATGAGAATGAGAACAAGAGAGTGTCTCGCACAGGTAGAAAGTGAGGACTGACACCCCACAGTTGTCCCCTGACTTCCACATACTTGCTGTGGCACACACACACACACACACACACACACACACACACACACACACCCTGCATTTCACACATGAACACGTACACATATCACAGACACACCACACACACATCTGTACTTACACACATGAGCACACACATATCACACACACAACACCAAAATATACAAGCAATAAAGTAGACGTCTTCCCACCTTCTTTCTGCCCCTTTCCACCCATGCATGTGGAGTTGGGAGTCGAAGCTGAGCAAGGCGGGCCCAGCACAGCCTTTGTCTTTTTGATTTATCTCTCTTGCCTTTGAGTTAGCTTCCAGAAGCAAGCTATGTCTGTGTAAAACCTAGGCTGGCAATGACCAAGTCGGGGCAGGAGGTGAACCATCTTCTTACATCATTTTTAAATAACCTTAGTAGTTACACGGCAGATGGATGCTGTAATCTGTCTTTTTGTTTCCTCTGATTCTTAATAGCCACCACACCAGGTGGTGAACGTCGGGGTCTGACTGGCCAAAATATGGGCTGGCAAATCAAACACTGAAAAGTCAGCTTAGCACTAGCAGCACCTTCAATGCTCACAAATCAGCCACCACTCAGAGGCAGCCTGAAGGACGTGAGAGTTAGGAAGACTGCCTCCGAATATTCACTGGTTTGGGTCTGCAATGCCTCACAAAGTCCCCTGGGTTGGTTAAAGGGCTTGGTCTCCATCTTGGTGTTGTTGGGGGTTGAAAGCAGCATTTCAGAGGTGAGGCCTAGTGGAAGACAGGAGGTCATTGAGGGAGACTTCCGAGTTCTTGCTTTTTCTCTTTGGCTTCCTAGACGCCATGATTGCAGGCAGTTTCGCTGCAGCTCATGCTGCCTCACAACAGGACCACACAAGAGGCCTAATAAATGGAAACCCCTGAAACTCAGAGGCCAAACAAGCCTTTCTCTTTTAAATTACCTTTAAACTGTCATTAACATTATCGTATTTGGTCATAGCAACAGAAAACTGAGTAATGTTTTTCTCTGGAAGAGAGAGGAGAGACAGAGGTTGGTTTGAGGAATGTGGGTATTGCCAAAGCTAAGTTCTTGCATGGAGTCCACATGTACACCACACACAACACTTGACCTTCTAAAGCACAGTCATGTCTGTGGGAGAGCAAAGATGACTTTGTTACCAGAATCTGACCAATCACTTCTTTCTATTTCCTCAAAAATAGATAAACAGGAGTTAAACATGTCAGGTAATTAATTTATCTTTAATCAAAGTACCAATCAAATTTTATCATCTCATCTTGAGACCCCTGTCTTGGAATCCAGAAATCTCCAAGTGCAGAAGTTGGCTATGGGAACAGTGGGGGAGTGGGTAAAAGAAGGAGACAGTCCATCTGAGAGAGGAAGAGGAGACAGGGGCCTTGCTGTGGCCCTGGGAGGGGACAGCATATTCAGTTCAGCCCACGTGCCAGCCTGGACCAGAAGAAAGCAAGAACTCCCTCCAAGGCAGCAGGTCTTATCAGGAGGCAAGATGCACCTTTTGCTTCCTACAGGCAGGCGCTTGACAGGTGGGAGGAACAGGCTGTGCTGCTCCCAGGAACCCCACCAGGACAAGAGGGTGGTGGCTGGAGGACTGTCTGCCTGGGTATCCCTCCATCTGACTCAGAAGAGGGGAAGACAAGGTACAGACAAAATGTTCCCTTCTAGCTCACATCTCACATTTGTTACCAAACACTGTTTTTGTTTTTTTGTTTTTTTGCACTGACTCTTTCAGAAAAGAATTAGAAAACTGATTATAAAATAAAAGTTCTCAGGCACTTAAATACTTCAGTGAATGCAAATAATAGAGGAATGTAAATATTTTCCAATGTTTTTTCTCCCATTAGTAACAGGCCTGTTATTAGCCATGCCTGTGTTCTTCAGGTATAGGTTTGTGATCTGTGTGAGAGACAGAATTGCAACCATGCATCCAAGAGGCAGTCATAAATGCAAATCTAATCCTACCCTGCCCCGTGAAGCTAGTACCTTTTCTCCAAACTCCAAAATCATAGAAATAGACAGAAACGTCTTTCTATTTGCATGAACAGTAGTTGTTATTTTAAAAGCTCATATATATATATATATATATATATATATATATATATATATATATATATATATATATCCATTTTATAAAATCTATTCATGGGAGGCAACGGTGGACCAACATTCCTAAGCTTGTCATCTCCATCTTCTGAGTTCTACGTGATAAGATCATGGGAGTCTAAGACGGAGTAAGTCAACTAAGACATGTGCTTCCTGGAAAGAAAATACTGTGCAGCCTCTGAGACTATAAAAGGAAGGTCAGATTGGGGTTGAGATCACAAGAAGAATTCCTTGGGAGGTGAACTTTCTGTGTGATGTGAAAGGGTGCCAGTCAGAGAAGCCGAAGAGATAGCCCTCTCACCCCAGCGTCAATAGGAAATTCAAGTCCACAGACATTGTCATTGGCAGAGTTCCCAGATGATTGACATACTGTGCTATCTTGGAAGAACCACAACGAAATGTCATTTCCAAAATTAAATAGCTCGGATCTCCATGGCCAGGGGATGGGCAGCAGGTGGAAGACCACACACAGCAGGGAGGTAGCTTGGCATTTAGCTCAGTTACACTGATGTGCTAAGCATAAACGTTCATAAAGGAAAAGAAAGAAGAAGAAAGGGAAGGAGATTCTATTGCTTAGAAAAGTGAAACCTTACTGCATGTAAGGCACATGGAAGAAGGAAGGGCCCTCTCTACGCCTTGTCTTACTTTGTACCCTGTTTTCATCTTTAACGAAAAGGAGGGAGGGGAGTTTTCTGATGAATATCTGGCGTGATGAGGAGGTGAAAGAGGAGACTGCTCGTCTTTCTCAGCATCTGACTGAGGAATAATGCCTACCCTGTCTCGCAGGGTTCTCCAGCTAGGAAACCGGACGAGAGCACAGAAAGCAAACTCACTTACGAGTAAGATCACAGGACACAACTTGCCAATTTTTCATCCTGACTTACAAGGCATTAGGAAGCAACGAAACAAGGCCAGCTTTCAGAGGCAGCTGAGCCCGTGAGCTCAGTGCCCTGCTTTGTTAGAAAACACACATAGATCTGCATATACACACATACATACAGCAGTACTGCCGACTAAGAACATACACTGGATATTTGTGTCCATGAAGAAGGAGGAATACTGTACCAAATTACTAGTGTTGAAACTCAGGGAAGGAAGCAATGGGAAATGAGATGTGTACTTAATGTCTTGAAGTTAGTGCTGATTTTTACCAAAAGGAATGGAAGTATTGTTAAACTGTATCTGGGGGATAGATGTGTGCTTAGCTGTACTAACAGAGCTCTTGTGGTGCATGCACGAGGCCCTGGGTTAATTCCCAGGGTTGCAAATCTAAGTACTTTGCTTAGGGGTTTGTGATTGGCTTCAGAGATTTGGAAGAGTTTCATGGATATCTACGGGATGCAGACATTCACACATGCCTGTTGCCTTGTCCAACCTTTCTTCTTGCTAGAGAAAGGTGTACCAGCAAGCCAGGAAATACAATTTTCCTGTCTTTGTCTTACACCGACACTTCAAAATAGTAATATAGAATACCCAATTATTCATGGCTGCTCAGCAGGTTTCTCAAAACCCAAGTCCTTAAAAACATATTTTTGATGATTCGTAAATTCTGTGGGTCTGGAATTCAGAATGGATACAAGGGGTGTTTGTCTCATTCATGCAGTCTGGGCTGTGGCTAGATGGACTTGATCTTTTTTTGGTCATAATTCCCTGTAATTTTAAATGTGATTTCACATTTTATTTTATACAAAAGGAGAATATGATATAGTTTGGCCCTGTGGTTCTTAAATTCAAAGCTTCACCTATTGATAGATCATGAAATTAAGTACCATGGTTGATGATGGAGGACATCCCATTTTTTCTGAGGCTGTGAAATAGAATTGTCAAGCATTGCAATGAACTATGTCATGTTGGGAACACATACAGAGCTCCACCTAGAAACAGAGCTGGAATGGATGGTGGTGAGTCTGGTGAGAAGCTACAGGTTTCTGTATTATCACCCTTGCAGAAATAATCCCCTCCCTCTAGTTACTGAGAACACGTCTCAGGACACCTTGTTTATTTGGGGAAACTAAAGAAATGGTATAAACAGAAAGGACTAGGTAATTTATAATGCAACTATATGAAGTCTTACAAGAACAGAAACATGGCAATAATAAATTTATCAGTGGTTGCCTGTGGTTAGAAGCAAGAAGGCATGGATACAGAGACTGCAGGGGACCTGCAGGGCAATAGAAAGATTGTGAATGATATATAAGGCTGGGCACATACTGTCAAATCCCTCAGAATCAACAACACCAACACTGAGGTCATGAAACTCAGGACTTTGTAATAAGACTCTGGTCTCCTTGGTGATATGCGGGATGACTGTGTGTGTGTATGTGTGAGTGTGCACAGGTAGGCATGTGCATGTGGGGGGGGAGCAGGGATATGGGAAACTTCTGTATCCTCTCAATTTTGCTGTGAATTTTAAATCATTCTTAAAAAAATAAAGTCTTGGGGCTGGGGAGATGGCTCACCAGTTAAAGGTGTTGGTTTGCAAAGCCTGATGGCGTGGGTTCAATTCCCTAGTACCCACATAAAGCCAGACACACAAAGCGGCACATGTGCCTGGAGTTTGTTTGCAGTGGCAAGAAACCTTGGCACATCTGTACTCTCTTTCTCTCTGCCCCGTTTGCCTCTTTCTCTTTGTCTCTATCTCAAATAAATAAGTAAAAATATTTTTAATTGCAGTTTCTTTTAAAAGAGGCATGCCAGGTGAATTTAACATGTAAGACATGGGAAATGAAAGCTGGATACTGAGCAGAGAGCTTTATTTAAAGAAGCATGCTAACAAAACAGAGTTAGTGAAAACTTTCCAGCAAGTATAACTCCTCTCCCTGTTGAGAGGAGTTTCGATGATTAAGTTTTGTCAACTTGACCTTTTTAGTCATCTTGTCATCCTGGGTGGATCTCTGATGTTGTTTATAGGAAGGCATCCTTCTCAGGATGTAAGGAAGCTCAAGGAAGCTAGAAATGAACATCCCTTCCTTGGGGGCAGGACAAGAAGGAAATTCCAGAGACTTGGGAAGCCACCAAGTCTGGGATAGGGTTGCAAGACCCTGATTTAAGGCTATATAAAAGGGAAAGAAATCTCCCCCTGCCCCTGCCTGTTTGCTGTTGTGTGTGAGGTGCTGGTGATGGGTTTATCTCTCTGCTTAGACCTATGAAAGGGGGCCAATCTCTTTCTCCTTTATGGAGCGTCCTCTGAATCTGTAGCTTCAATAAGGCCTATTTTCCCATAAACTGTGCCTGGTTTGGAGATTAATCCCAGTGGTATGTGGCTGACTAAGACAGGAGTCTTAAGGTTTTTCTCTATGTGGATGCCTGCAGTCTAGGGCCCAACAGAAGGCCAATGAAGAAGACAGCCAAGAAAAGCCACTCTCTCCTGGGTAAACCTAGTTTGGCAATCCAGTCAGTACAGATCTGGACGGAGCCCATTTGAAACCTGGGTTTGGAGCATCCCACCTTCCTAGCCAGAACTGACAAGAAGGATTTCTGAAGATAACTGCAGAAATGATAAAAGATTGAGAAAATGTGACCCAGGAGAAAAGGTTAAGAGAACTAGACACATTCAATCTATAGAAAAGGAGACCTGAGGGAGTCATAACTATTTTATTCTTGTATGAAGGGATATTATAAGGAAAACAGGGACCAATTATTCTCATTAGTCAATGGGGACAAAACCAGAAGTAATGGGTTTACACTGCAGCTAGGCAGATCCAGGTTGAACATTAAGATGAGCTTTAATGCCATCAGAAGCCACAGAAGGCAAGGGATTAGGCGTGTCTTTTCTAGAGATGGTAGAAGGTGAATTTTATGCTATATTAAGTGGAGTGGGTTTGGGAATTTTACACCAAGTCTTTTCTGATACATATAGCATGTTGTATAATTAATCCATTTATTTCACTTTCATTGATTTGGGCATCTGTGTGAATGAGAACATACATACCCATGCACACACACATACATGCACGGTGTCTGAGAGATTCCCATTGTACATCTTTACATTACAGTTTCAAGAGAAAGAGTACTGTTCTTAAATACACATCAAAGTACATTTATTACATCTGTTATTAGTGAGTACAGTGTACTATTTCATAATTCGGGAAATGTACAGCTTCCATCAACCTTTGAAATGTTTTACAGAAACATAACACTCAATAATGTCTAAACAAGCACATGACAAGAACACTGAAACACGCTTTCTATACAGAATGAAATCCTTTTATCGGTTCTCTCTCTCTCTTGCTTTCTCTCGCTCTTGCTCTCTCTCTCACTCTCCCTCCCTCCCTCCCTCCTGGTTTCAATAAGGCTGTAGAAAACCCTTCACACCTGGAACCAAAGAACATACAACCCCAACCACTCACCCCCTACTGAGGCTTATTGGAACTTTATCTGCCTAAAAACTGGGCAAGTTTACCTCATTATTTCTCTACACTCTCATTGGTTGCAAAGTTTGTAGCCCTTGATACGTCTTTTCATGGAGCCATGAAGTGAAACCGAAGTAATGAGAGTCTTCATAATGACTCATTTAGCCTCTTCCTCTGGAAGCAAGTGAGCACATTACTTGAGCAACATTTCACCGGCTCTATCCCAGCACCCAGAGCCCTGCTGTCTCCATAGACAGAGCTCACCTCACAAGGCTTTTTAATATCCCACAATCCCATAATTTAATATATACCATATTTCTATTGTGAAAGCAGTGAGAGAGACTTTTGGAGGATTCTAAAAAGTTGTCACCTATTTATCCCTAACTTTTCAATTCCCAATTGTTCATTGAAAAAAGGCAAATTCAAGTTAGACATGGGAAACAAACACTTTCATGCTCTTCTGGGTTGACCTTACCAAGATGTCTTCTTAAAAATAGCTTAATTAAAATTTTTGTTATTTTTCAAATAAGTTGAGTGAAGAGAAGGTTTTGTTCATAACTATTCATATCATACTGCAATATCTACTCCTGTATCAGCAATAAATATTCACACCAAGATCTTGAAGTTGGCATTTCTTATTATTAGGACTACACTTGTTTTATACTCCTGAAATGGAATCTCTGAATTGAATGCATACTAGCAATTAAGTGATTAGAATTACACATAACCCAGAAATAGAATAATTTTATATTTAAAGGAACAGATATAGTGAGACATATTATTGTGATGTTATTTGAGCCATGCTAGGTAGAAAAAGAAAAGGAAAGAAGCTCACTTAAAAATCCCCAACAGAAAGATTGTAAGAGCCACAGTGTTGCTAGGAATAAATACCCTGAGGCACCTTGCTACCCCACAGGGACTGAATGAGGCCTTCATAACCCCACAGTGACTCTCATAACCCCACTGAGGAGGGCCCAGGGAAATGGGAGCAGGGGCAAGGGACTAAAAGAGTATACGCTCTTATAATATGTATAAAATAAAATAAAATAAAATTTAAAAAGTACCCCAAATGCCTTCTTGAAGGATAGAGCAAGTCTTAACTCTCTGAAAAGATTATTATAGGCTGAGCTTAAAACAAAAGTCTCAGGACATGAGGAAGGAATCATTTATATCTTTTTGATGATAAATTTTTAGAGTTTTAATAAACATAATTAGTTCCCACATGTATTAACATATGATTTAATAAATATACTTGATTTTCTCTCTGAAATCTCATTTAAAAACCTCACTTTCTATTTGGAAGTATTGTGCATGTGTGTGGTGGGAAGGTTGTGTGATGGTTAAGTTTTGTTGTCAACTTGACCTGTTTAGTAATCCACAATAATCTTGAGTGTGTCTCTGAGGTTCTCTTTGTCTCTCTGTTTGGACCTGTGAAAGGGGGGCAGCCTCGTTCGCCATTATGGAACTTCCCCTGGATGTGTAACTTCAATAAATCCCTTCCTCTCATAACTGTGCCTGGCTTGGAGGTTCATCCCAGCAGTGTGTGGCATTGTGCTGAACCTCATTAGGTGACATGGCTTGTCCCCACTGAAGCTCATGAGGTGGCTTGGCCCCGTGTAGAGCAGCTTGATGAGGAGAGGGCCTGGAGGCTGGAGTCATGAAGGACCCCTCCTTACACGGGGACTAATGCTGCTTTTCCTTCTTTGTCTCCCCTTTTCTCCCACAAGCGTCACTTGTCTGTCCACTTTCTGCCACAGATGAAATCAGCATGTGGAACTGGTAAGATGCAAATACCATGCTTTTAGAACTCCCAGCCCTCTGAGTAGTAAACCAGCATAACCCTCTTTACTTTAGAAACTTCCTAGTCTCAAGTTATCTGTTTTTGCAGTAGAAAGCAGACAGAGGCACATGGGACTTCGTGTTGTTTCTGGCTCACTCTCCAATTTTGTACAAATACATATTTTGTCCCTCCAGTCGTGTGTGTGCCTCTTCCTGAGGTCCTTCTGTCACTGCATGGAAAGATTCTGTTTTCTGTAAGGTTTTGGTAGCTTTCCCTAGCTCCGATTAACATTCTTTTGTTTCCCTTTTCGGTCTTCCTGGTTCCTGTCTGGAGTGTCTGTCTGGTCAGCAGCTCTGAGAACTACAACTATGACTCAAACATTTGGACCACCGTGGGGTACTGGGCTGCTCGCATCCAGGTAACTGTGAACTGAATATGTTGGAAGACCCAGAGTCCTCAGGGCACAGAATTGGGAAGAGGATTATGAGACATTCTCAAGGTACTTGCTGAGGCCCCACCCAGTCTGTATCTGGAGGCTTCCAGACACAGGGCTTGGCTTGGACCCTCCATGACTGTGGCACCCAGGGAGATCAGAGGCAAGCCAAGGAATCATGAGCCATAACCTTGGGGACAGAACTGTGGATACCTGCAGGACAGATGTGCAGAGGCCTCGCCTAATCCAGCCTTAAAGCAGACAAAGGCTATGGTATCCTCATGGAATATTTCCCTCTGAGAGAGAGCTTAGTAAGCATTTCTGACACACGGACTAGGCATGTCTGTGTAGCAGCTGGAGTGACACAATGGACAGAATAGCTTCTACAGGTTTTTTCACACTATTCTTCACATTGCCGTCCCTCCTCATCCGCCAGCAGATTTGCTTACAAGCTACTATCCTGGGTCATGTTTAGATTTGAGTATTCACTAAGTGAAACACAGGAGTAAGGCAAGCTCTAAGGCCGATCTCTGAAAGATATCCTTTATTCTTCACACAGGTTTACTCTCTGAACATCCAAATGCCACAAAAAGGGGAGGCTATTTTCTAAATCAGATAATTAAACTCTTTAGGTACAAAAATATCAGACCTCCAAAGTCTGAGTGCATACACACAATTATGTGTGCTGACAGGAAACACACCCAAGTGTACCTCAAGGTGCTGGCTTGTGCTTGTGGGAAGAACAGCACAAGGCGGGCTTAGATGTGAATTACCACCGCTTCTTGGAACCCAGAAAAGCACATTTCCCTGGTGTGCATTTGTGGCTTGCACATCTGTAATGTAATGGATGAAACAATGACGCAGCGCCCTCATTTCTCTTTGCATATTCGTGGTTTACCTGCCATGTACTGGGTGTAGGACTAGGAAAGACAGGTAGGAATGTGTGCAGAGATGTTTATCATTTATAAACAGACTGCACATTAAAGATGCGCTTCTCCATCAGCCGTGATATAAATGTTTGATGTAGAGGGTGCTTCTCTGCAAGGGACTGTCTTTGTGTTTTGTTTATACATCTTTTGCTTTTAATGCTGGTGCAGGGAGAGGAGGAGGTGTCCTGATGGCAACTTTGGTCTCCAGAAAATTCTAGTAACATGCCATAGGAACAATACTTTAAATAGATCCATAATAGAGTTTTTGAGGGAAAAAATAGCTCTTTTTATTCTATGGCAAAATAATAATTCCAGCTTGTATTTCAAGAGGCATATTTGCTCTGTCAGTCCCATGGACTTAAAAGTGAAGTTGAAATCAACCTCAGATGGATTATCTGTGTGATATAAACATGTGGGCATGAAATGTATAGAGACTGCATATGGCAGATCCATATGATATAAACAAGTGGGGCTGAGAAATATACATACATGTCGTGATTGATTTGTTAGCTCCGTATGTAAATGGAGCTGAAGGCCCATTTTCAAGCATGACCTGCGATAAGCAAACACATGTAAATAGACAATAAACTGAGATCACACGCACAAGAATAACATCAATTAAAACAATTATGACAACTTCTAGTCATCAGGAGGTATTGTTTCAGCTCCATCGTACAGCAGGAAAAGCTTCCAATTGTTCTTAAATGGATTGGTAACTGGTTCCACATTTGTGCAGGCCCGAGGACACAAAAGGGCTTTTGTGTCCCTTTGTGTTCAGCTGAGGACTTGTAAGTTTCAAAGCCCAAGAAAAAAGTTTTGTTTGGCTTTTTGTTTCAGGCACAGGTTGAGACAGCATCCACCAACATGAGCCCTCCTGGGATTTCATTATTGACAAGTACCTGTTTTGTAGCTTCTTCCCAAGGTGAAAGGATCAAAGTTCCAGTACTAACATTTTAAACAACTGCCTAGAAGCCCATCAGCTAACGAATAGAAATCCCACAACCTGCACTAAAGTGAGTAAGTCCACTACCACTACTTGGTGGTGTAGTCAAACAGAATGCTTACTAACATTTTTAAATTTCCTAAGACAAAGAAAGCCATGTTTCTGTAACATGAAATTATTTTTCCCTTGCTCCTGGATGCACATTTAGCCTAAAGAAGCAAAGTTTCCTTGCTTTCTGCCCCATGATTTCAGATCCCTGCAACTCCATGTGTGCCCTTCCTCATGACTTGGCTCTTCGTCACTGTGCCTGAAGCAGGTCCCACTGCTCTCCTCAGAGAGGGGTGGCTTCTCTCCCTCACAGCTTCCCTCTCCCAAGGCTCTACAAAGGGGCAGTTTCCTGGTTTGTCCCCGTGCGATGCTGCTGATTTGGCTGAGCAATGGCACCATTCCTTGTCTCAGCGTTAGGACGCCACCCATGTGAAAGTTACACAGTAAGTGGAGACTTTGTCTGAAGCCATTTCAGAATGCACCAGTTTTTGCTTGGACTTTGAACTTTAGGCACATCCTAGATGTCACCAGTCACTAGAACTATTTACTGGGAGACCAGAGATAAATCCAGTAAATATTCGACTCTAGGAGCCTTTCCTGACCACACGTTACTTATCTAGGGAGGCCATCACTCTGATTGCTCCTGGCCCCTGGCTTTTCCATCCTGCTCTGACCACTCAACTCCAGGGTCATTACCCACAGGCGGTAGCTGTCTTCTCTCCCCAGCTTTCTTTTCGACCTTACCCAGAGAGAGGAAAAGACATCTGTGGACCTTTGAGTCGAATCTTCAGTCTGGTTTGGCTTAGAAGTGCACTGTTTTCCTTTATGGCCACCCTTCTCACTAGATCTGTACGCTTGTAGAAGGTGCTTAGAAATTTTACTATTGTAAAATAGGGATAATGAACTTGTCTTCCTCATGGGAGTATTGTTGGGTTTAAATGACACGATGTATCTATTTTACTCAGTTCAGTGTCTGTATAAAATAAATAGTTAATAAATGTTAGCAAATATGAGTATTGGATTTTTTATGCATAAGTAGTCACCATTGACTAGGCATTTAATCAGAAAAGAGGCAAATGCTGGGGATACGTGAAACTAAATAAAATTTGTCTTGGAACTTGAGGACAAGCATACTATCTAGGATTCTGAATTCAGATGCCTCAGTTTCTTTTTATCTGAACTATTCTGGGAACCTGCTCAAATTTCTGCCTTCATCCTGTTTTACTTGGAAAACACAAATGTTACTAACCTTGTGATTCTTTCACTACACAAATCATAGATATTCTCTGGGCCCAAGTTCCTCATCTATAAATAAGAGAGTTTGACAGAAGATCTCCAAGTTACCTTCCAAAGTTTACTGTGCTTGGATTCCACGGTGCATGCCATGGTAAAGTGAATTACTCACTTTCACGTATGATGACATTCACAAATTCCTAACCTCTGCAATTCAAAACATGATACTAACATTATAAGTAAAACTTCAGTTAGAAGTCTGAAGAGAGGATCATGAGCTATTTTATTTAGGTGATATCTTGATATGTTATTTTGGGTTTGAAAATAGGGCGAGTCATAGAAAGAAATGAGGGTTACTTTAAAAAGAATTCCAATAATTGCAACCATTTCTAGAGATAATTTTCTGCCCCCAAAGAAGCATTGTCTGCACACGTTGACTTGCACATAGGAAACTATCAGGATGGCAATTGTAACAGTCACTGTGGTGAATGTCAGCTGCATCATTCTCTTGAGGTCCAAAGATGTGGTCTGTGTAAACTATGTGGATTCTAAGTTAAGGGCACTCACAAGCTAAGATGTTCAGATGCCCTTTCAAAGATTGAAGAAATAATGGCAAACACTACAGTGTGACTTGATCATTTATATGATTCCAGAGAAATTACACTGCGTAAAATTTCATATGCAATTGTAATTGTGAAGATTTAGAATATTCTTCTTGAGCCAAATATGGGACCTATTCATCTTTAGTGATCCTCATTTTACCTTAAAGACCCTTTCCTGGAGGGATATAAGGGAAAGGAGGACTCCCTCGTGCATTTAAATATTAGGCTTCCAAATATGGAGATGAGTGTATCATGTCTAACTTCAGGATCTGAAACCCATAGTCTGAGCATCTTCTTATATTAAGATTACATACATTGAGATATCTGTTTTTGAGTAAATTTCACAGTATGAGCAATTGAATTTTTTTAAAGCTCAAACTGTGCTTTGTCCTTTTAAAAACTGCTGTAGTTTGCTCTCTTTCAAATGATATTCCACCTCAACCACCATTGTGAGTGTCAGCTAGGTAGAGCCACCTGGAACTCGAACGCGACCCTCCTCTAGAGTTTAAAATGTGAACAAGGACAGCAAAGATCTGGAGGCAAGGCAGGGTGCAGACTGGTGTTGGAAGTGAGGCTGCCTTCGAGAAACTTCACAAATTCCAGTTCTAGATTGTGCCAGATTCAAGGAAGACCTTATTAGAAAGGCCTTTGTCACGCCAACTCTGACGGAGTCTGTGTGAGAAATTGCATAGACTGCGGCAGTTGCTTCAAGGAAGTCTGCCCATTGGCACAGGCTGTGAGCTCCAAGTCGTTGTGTTCTCGGCTGCTCCCTTAGCACTTTGATCTTCATAACACCTGCTCATGGCTCTACCTCATTCTTGCTTTCTAGTTCATTGAGTCCACCTTCACGAGAACCGGGACCAGACTATGATGATTTGTTTCCCAAGAGAAAATGAAAATAAAGTCTTTCCTTCAGTCACTCCCCCGTTATTAAGAGCAATTGAGAGACTGAAAACAGCTAAAGGACTTTTGGGGAGAGCCCTCGATGACTTGCAACAGAAGAATCACTTATTAAGGGAAAATATTGAGAAGGAGATCCCTAGAACTGAGAGAGTTATAGGAAAAGACCGAAAAGAAACTGGTAGTAAAAGGAAACTCCCTGAGCCCACTGATGCTCCATTGCCTCATACAGGGATCTATGAAAAAGGTGACAGATGGGTTAACATTAAGGAAAAGAGAATGTCATGGTATTCGCTGCCATTCATGCAGAGGCTGTCTGGATACAGGCCTCCCTGGCGTCTCCTGTCTGAGACACAGAAGGCTGGCATTATAAGACAACTACAACGTGTTAAAGATAGATGGCATAAAAATTATCAGTTAACTGGATTTTCAAGACCTACTTGGGCATATTTCTAGAGCTGGGTTAAGGATAACTATACTAATCTAATCTTTCAAAAGAACCTTTAAAAACAAATTCTTAATGGCTGAAAACTACATCATGTTTAAATTGAAAAACAAGCACCAAGTTAGGCCTGGCCAGTTTTGCGTCAAAACCATTTACGTGATAATCATCTGTGCTTTTCTATTGTCTATTTTCATGTACCTTGCTGAAATTCTTGGTTTAATCATTCAAAGAAACTGTAACTGCATGTATAAACAAAAAATACTGTGTTAAAATAATCAACTGTCTATAACTCTGACAAATGCTCAGTGAAACTGCACTCAGAAACACTCTCCTTGGGTCTGTGTCTGTCTGTCACTTTGCTGACTCTCTGCCCACTTCTCCAAAGCCCTGTTCTTTGGTCCCAGCACTCTGGCCAAGCTGGTCTGTGGCAGGTCTTCTTTTTCTTTTCATAAGGAGGACTATGCTTAAATGAAACAGAAGAGGAAATCTTGGAGGAAAGCTCTTTGTCCCAGTTTTGAAGACCAGGAAGAGGTAACAAACAAGTTGGAGAATACCCACTCATACCCATTCTTGGAGCTTTAAAACAGTCTCATCAAAGGTCCTGGTGCTGGAGGTCAGAGCACCAGGCTTGACGCGTGCTCTTGTTGTAGGATGGCGTCAGTAGCAAGATCCGCCTCCCCAAGGCCAGACATGGGCCCTAATGGAAGCTAGTTGAGTAGTGCAGTGCGAGGACATTTGCCCAGCACATGTGAAACCTGGAAGTCAATCCCTAATACTGGGATTAAAACAACCAAAGCAAGACAAAGCACAAACAGACAAGAAAGGTGGGAGGGTTTAGAAGTATAGCTGAAATGGGACCTATAACTTTAAAATTACCAGAAGAAGGTCATGGAAGGCGCTTTCTACACAAGCCTAGTGACTAGAGTTCTGACCCTCAGAACCCACATAAAGCACATCTGTAATCCTCAGAACATATGTGGCAGTGGAAGGTGGCATCAGGAGAATCCCACAGCTTGTCAGTCAACAAACCCAGCGTTTGTAGCATCAGAGTAGGAAAGATCTTGTCTCAGAAAAGCAAGGACTGATACCCCGAGGTTGTCTTCGGATCTCCACATGCTGAAGCATGCGTGCTCGTACCCCACACATTACCACATGCCCAAAAGATAGTTTGTAAAATGCAAATAAGATTACCAGAAAGAAATTAATCAAGTGACTTCTTGCTTTCATTACCAATAAAGAGAACAAATTATAAGGGAAATAAAAATACGAGAGGGATCAGGCATATCACTTATGAAAGTGGAGAGAAATGAGTTAGTGTTTCCTGTTTGGGGCAGGGAGAGGTCATGTGAAGGTGAAACAGAAGGTAATAAAGTCAAGAGGCTAATTTTCTTTTCAAAGTGAAGGGCATATTCAGTGAAGAAGGTAACTCTTGTGAAAGTCTATCACAGAATCATGTGTCACCACTTTGTGTGAATCAAGACTGTTGGACACACAAGGAAGAATCAACTGAAAACAAAAGCAAGAGACTGAGTTTTCAACAACTTACAAAAATTAATTAATTAATATTTAGATAATCTAAATGTGACACAAAAGATAATTATATTACATTTCTAAGTGTCTATGGACAATATCAATATGGTTATAGGTACAAAACAAAAACAATATTATCCACTACAAATTTTCTCATAATTCTCTTGCAAAAGTGCAATAAAACTAGTAGTAACAAACAAAAAATAAGCAAATAACACAAAATGGACCTTTTTAAATAAACAAGACATAAAATAATACACTGCAAAGAGGAGTAGTCTTTAAGGAATCCCTAATAAGTAATTATAATAAAACTCCATATATATTGAAATATAAAAAGCATTGCCATACTCCAATAGACGACTTTATGCTATAAAATATTTTTGACACTAAACAAAACTGAACACAGCAATGCAAGCTAATCATAAAAATAATTTAGGAAAACTAGACCTAAGTATACCTAGGGCTATAGGAAAATAAAATAGAGTTAGAAAATTTGAGTTTATAAATAAATATGAGGAAATTTTGAAAGAAAAATATTACTTGTAAGATATATTTTTTAGAAACATAAAAAGTATGAATTCATTTATTATAGGATTTAATGGAAATTATATTTATGAAAAATAAAATATATCACTTTGTCAATTCTTCAAATTTTTAAATAAATGACTTGGTTTGGAATATAATTTTTGTTAGTAAATATATTTATATTTCACATTTATTTCTAGAACATTTTTATAATATTAACATGACTGGCCATTCTAGGACTGACATAACATTTGTAATTATTGGAACTTTTAAGATACTTAAATGAAGGGAAAATCTGGGATTTTTCTTTATTTTGTAATGCCTGCATGGTTTTGCTCACTCTTATTCATTTCTTACTGTAGAATAATTTTTTCTATTTATAAGTTTTATTAAAATGTTAGTGTGTTTACCTGAGAAGTGTTGCAATATTTAGAAGCAGTATTTCAATTAACTCATGGTCTATACTTATGATTTTTTGTGGATTTTATTTTAGTAAAATTTTTAGAGTTTCTTTTAAAATGCTTATATATTTATCTTTAGTGATTTAATTTCATACTGTGAATTTCATATTTTCTTCCATGTTTTTGGCTACAGAAAGATAATTCTTCCCATATAGTTGTTTTATATGTAGTCTCAGACTGAATCTTGTAAATTTGCAATGTTTTAATTTATTTATTTTCTTGAAAGTCATTCAAATTATCAAGATGTTTTAAAAATTAAAATTTAGTAAAATAACCACTAGTACAACTATTCAAATTATATACTCAACAACATTATAAATAAGTTGAGATTGAATCCTGAAAAAATGTACAAGTACTACAAAGAAACACAGACAGGAGAAATGAAGGAATGGAAGCTAAGAAAGCAAATAGAAAAAACAATATTCCAGGCTTAAGACCCATCATATCAATAATTGCCTTAAAGGTAATTTGTCTAAATATATCTAAAGACAAATATTGGCACAGTGGATTTTTTAAAAATACAACAACATACTGTCTGCAAGAAACTCACTTAAGATACAATAGCACATATAAATTGGGAGTAATACAATGGGAAAAGATACAGTATGAAAACAGTAATTTGTAAAAATTACTATGGTGAAATCAATATAAAGGGAAATTTACCTGATAGTAAAAGGATCAATGCACAGAGGGCATAATCATAATATATATATATATATATATATATATATATATATATATATATATATAGAGAGAGAGAGAGAGAGAGAGAGAGAGAGAGAGAGAGAGAGAGAGAGAGAGAGAGAGAGAGAGAGAGAGAGAGAGAGAGAGAGAGCCTCAGCTATGAGGCAGAAGTGATAGAACTACAAGAGGAAACAGACAAATCTAAAATTATAGCTCCAGACTTCAAAAGCTCTCTAGACCCGTAAGACAGAAAATCAGCCAGTATATAGATTTAATTAATAGTATAATCAACAGGAAGTAAAATGTATCAAGAACCCACAGGATAACCATAAAATATTTTTTCAAAAATGAAATTGTGCAGAATATGTTCTCTGAATATTTCAAACTCCTCCAAACACTTGGAAACTGAAAGCACACACCTGCATAAGCTATGGATAAAGGAGTAAGTATGAGCATAACCTGAAATAGAAATCATGACAGTAGAAAGTAAAAATAGAAGATATCAACTTTGTAGACTGTCCCTAAACAGTGCCAAGACAAAAATTCATAGCATTAAAAGTTTACACTAGAAAAGAAGAAAATTACCAAATTAAAAAAATCTTAAGTTCCCATGTCAGGAATCAACCAAAAACAAACACTTGTGCAATAGAGGCGCCAAAGCCTAGGTGGTAATCAACAGCTTTTAATTTGGCCAAGTAATCCACTCAGTGACAAGGAGCTCTTAACTGGAATTGGGACTCAGGGCAAACACATTAGGAACCAAAATCTTGGGCCTCAAAAGAGAAATCCACTTTAAAAGTGAATTACAAGGTGATTAGAATAGACTAGACGAGACGAGACGAGACGAGACTAGACTAGACTAGACTAGACTAGACTAGACTAGACTAGACTAGAATAGAATAGAATAGAATAGAATAGAATAGAATGGAATGGAATCTAGCCAATTCAGAAATGTGTATCTTAGTTAACCTATACTGATCTCACTCTCCGATGGAGAGTATGTTTGTATTTTTCAGGAAGCAGCAAGGGAGCTGTGGCTCCTCCAATCCTACCAACGAACCTCAGGCTGATAGCCGACATCATGGCAAAGGATGAGCCACCCCAGACCTACCTTAGAGGATCCACATGGAACTCCGCAGAGAGTGGTGAGATAAGCAAGAGACCTATAGCCAGAGCCAATCAGTCAACACAGGATAAGCCAGCCAGCCAGACACCAACCATTTTCAACACAACCTAAAGCAGAAGTACAGAGACCCCCTAAGACCTCAACAATAAAGCAACCTTAATACTCACCCACCATGACTCAGGGAACTGAGAGGAAGAGGGGGCAGAAAGATTGTAAGAGCCACGGTGGGGGAGAACCCCCAGAGACATTGCCCCCCTCAGTAACAACATAAAAGGGGGGTGGAACTGGGTTGACTCCTAGACTATCCACAATCCCCTACCCCATGGACTGATCCAGACTGCCCACAGAGGAGGATACCCAGCTGATTGGGGACAGGGAAGAGGGAAATCGGGGAACTGGGGACACCAACACATTATTTGCTCATTCAGTATATATAACTATAGATAATAAAGATAAAAAGTTTACGTTAGAAAAGAAGAAAATTTCCAAATTAAAAAAAAATCTTAAGTTCCCATGTCAGGAATCAAGAAAATGAAGATAATATGTGCAAAAATAAGTAGAAATATGAGAACAGAAGTCAGTGTGATGAATACAAAACTATAGAAAAAGAAAGCCAGCAAAACAAACTATGTTCTTTTGGGATAAAACTCTTGAAAACTCACAAAAATTTAGAACTTGTCACTGTCAATGTCAAGAATGAAATGAAGGATCTTACAACAGAAGCTGTGGTCACTGAGGAAGAAGGAACCTGGGGATCGCTAAATGTTAGACCAGCACTTGCCTAATGTGTGGGTTCTATCCCCAGCACTGTCAGTAGAAAAGAGACAAGTGAAAAGAAAGAAAATAAGAGAATATTAAATAATAATTCATGCTCATAATTTCCACAACTGAGAATTTGCAAATCCACAAACTGCCAAATACCAACAAAAATAAAATAAGCAACCTGAACAGTCATAAACTCATACAGAGTTTGAATTTGTAGATAGAAATTTTTTCAGGAAAAAAAATCTCCAAGACCATGTGATTTTTTTTTTTTGCTGGAGAACCCTACAAAATACTTAATTAATAAATAATACTAGCTCACACAAATTTTTTCAGAAGATTAGATTGGAGGGAACACCTCACAACTCATTTGAGAATGTGGCCTCAATGGAGGATATCAGCAACAAACACAACAGCCCATGTTCCTCATGAACTTACTCAATAAATTTTGTTGGACCCCAACAAAAAATATTAGCAGATAGAATTTAGAGACATAATTGTATACCATGAAAACTGCTATTTCTTCCAGATGTGCAGAAATGGTTCAACATTCCATAATCCATCCATGTAATTCACCCCATCAGTAATCTAAAAAAAAAAAAACAAGAAAAGAAAAGAATCACATCCATTTATGCAGAAAAGTCATTTGACAAATAGCGGTGATCATCATCATTGAAACTCTCAGGAAAGGGGAATGGAGGGGAACTTCTTCAATCCCATAAACGTCATCTGCAAACAACTAGAGATGTCATCAAACTGAATGGTGAAAGGTTGCATTCTTCTCTTGGAGATCAGGAATGAGGAAAGGTGTCTGCATCATCACTGTTATCTAACATGATGCTGAAAGTTCTTTTCTATAAAATAATACTTTGAAAATAACACAAGGACTAATACAGACAGCCCACGGAAGAGGATATCCTACTGATCAGGGATTGGGAGGGGGGGAATTGGGAAATTCAGGATAACAACTCATTGTTTGCCCACTAAATAATGTAACTCATTATGGACAATAAATATATATTAAAAAAAAAAAGAAAAGAAAAGGCATGAATATCATAAAGGATCTCTTTATCATCTCTTTATCTCTTTATGATAAAGGCCTCTCTTTTAGGTGACAATATTCTCTAAGTAGAAAGTCACCAAGAGTTTCAATACTATTTTTCAGGACTCATAAATTTAGTCACAATCTAGGACACAAAGTCAACACATGAAAAACAACGATGTTTTTATTAAATAGTAACAAATGAGCATAAAGCACAATTAAACACCATTTATAATGTATAATAGCTACAAAGAAAATGAAACAGCTAAAATCTAATAGATCATATGTAAATCCCAATGCTGAAAATTATTAGAATGATCAATGGAATCAAAGACCTAACTAAAGGAAGAGGTTATTCGGTGTCATGTATGTTAAGGATGTTAATTCACCTCAACGTGTCCTATTGATATAAAGCAGTTCATACCAAAATCCAGCAATGAGTTCTGCAAATTTGGACAATTTTAATTTACACAAAAGAGAAAAATCCTAAAACAGTTGAAGATAATTCTTTAGAAAAAGTGAGAATATTGAAATCTGTACTACAATAACTTAGGACAGTGTGGTTTTGGTGATGGGAAGCACATGATAATAGAATACAATAGAAAACCCATAAATTCAATAGAGTCCAACTACTCAGACAAGCAACTGACTTTAACAAGTGCAAAACAGTTTACAAGAGGAAGGATTTATTTAGATTTTTTTAATGGTGTTGGACATCCATCTAAAAATCTAAGGTTTTACCTAGCTAACCTTATTAAAAAATTAACTCAAAATGAACCATATTCATACAGATCATAAATTATAAAACATATATTAGGCATATAGGAGAAAACTTCAGGATCTCAAGTTAAACAAAGAGTTCTTGGACATGATGACATCAAAAACACAGTCTAAAGGGAGAAATTGATAAATTAGGATGTGTAAAAAATTCTTGTTCTGTAAAAAATCTCTGCTAAGAAGCTGAAAAGACAAACCATGGATAATCCACATAGAAAATGGCTAAAAGCTATGAAGTGCCATTTCACTACAGAGAATACAGATGGAAAATCACCACATGAAATGACTCTCAGTATCACCAGCCTTAGGGACAACAACCCAGAGGAATGTCTAAAATAAAATAAATAATGCGATCAACAAATGCCTGTCAGGATACAGAGAAACTCAAACACCCATCACTGGTAAGAATATGAAGTGGAAAACGATGGCAAATGTATGCAAGACATAGGATTCAGCAGTTGCACGCTAAACCATGATTAAAGAAAAACTTGGACCTAAATGTTTCTAGCAGCTTTATTCATGGCAACTCCTCACTGGAAACACTTCGTAAGTCCTTTAACAGAAGAATGGTTAAAAAATAATAATAATAACTGTGGTATGTCCATGCTGTGAAATTCAACTTGGCAATAAAACAAAACAAAATATATAAAATGTCATATTTTATATGGTTCTACCTGCATAAAGCTCTTGAAAATACAATGGCAAGCTCATAGGACAAGGAAGTAAATTAGTGCTGTGCCTTGTCAAAGGTGCCTGCACCTTGCCTGTGGGCACCTTGCCTGTGGGCACCTTACCTGTGGGCACCTTGCCTGTGGGCACCTTGTGGCCAGTATTCGGATCTACACTTGGAATCAGATAATGCCCACAACTGATAATCTGTAAGTGTGAGAAGGGGTAATTGTTGCTTTCAGTATAAATTTCCCAATTGTAGGATACTGATTCAAAATATTATATTAGGAAATCAGTTTACTATTTCTATAAGATTATTCTGTCTTATTTCTTATAATTGTGTATCTACAATGATGTCAACTTTTTCAAAGGTTAAAAATAGATCTAGGGAGGAGTGGAGGGGATACCAGAAAATCTACTTAAGGGAAAAAATATGGTGGTACTGGAGGGTGGAGGGGTTTTAGCCAAGCAGTGGAAATGTACTACTATAGTAGTGAGTACATTAGGTACCTTCTTCTCAGATGGCAGTATACATGATTTAACCCTCAATTAAGGGAGGTGGTCAGACCAGTGATATGTCCTGTAGAAGCTGAAGGAAGTTTAAACCTACAATCATTGGCTCTGGCTTGTGAATCCCAGGACTGGGTTCCCTCCCACCATAAGTGTTTAGCCAGGGGCCCATGAGGTCCCCAAAACAATGATGGCCATTGCCAAGCACTTGGCTTCCCAACAGAGCTAAAAGGTAAGATTCTATTGCTGACAATACCACAGGCTGACCTCTCAGGCCACTAAGGGACCACGTGGGAACACAGAGGAAAGCCAAGCCCCTCCTGACAAGCCCTCGTCGTGCTGGACAGTGCCATGGTCAACAGCAGCACGAAGAAGCAGGAGACCCTGCAGGCCGCACAGTCTACCACACGAACAAGAAACACACACTTGTTTGATAGTGGCACGCAGCCTCTGTAGGTCTCCAAACACCCTCTGATTGGACATGAGGCCTGCTCCACGGGAAAGAACTCATAACTACACATCCCACAGGGAGGAAGCTCACAACCACCAGAGAGAAACCCCCATGTTCTCTGGACAACCTGAGTGGGTATCGTCACCAAACTTTCTCTTAAAATTATATGCATTCTCCTTTAATCAGAGCTGTTCTCGTCCTTGGCTGCAGGATCGTTTTATTTAAAAATGGCAGAGAAGACTGGGAGAACCAAGATCCATCAAGCCAAGAAAAAACAGCCAACTGCCCACCAAGAGAAGAGCCACCTCTACCACATTCACCGGGGTCCAGAAGAATCTACAGAGGAAGCAGTGATGGTATTTCTCCCAATGACACCCCAACAACCTCCTCCAGGGAAACAGCAACAGACAGTGGAGAACTGAAAATCGTCACAACAAGAATACAGAGTCTACAGAGAACTAATTCAGCGCGTTTTAGCTTGTACTGCTTGTACTCCCACCAAGGCTCCAGGAATTCTGGAAAAGAGGGGAAACGAAAACTAAGAAAACTAAACTCGGTGTCCTGAGTCACAGCCCATCTCCAGACTGACCAAAGTCCTGATTACCCTACAGGGAACCCTAAGGACCCTCCTGAGGAGGGCCCTCAGGGAAATGGAGACTCGGGTGAAGGGATACAAGACTATAACCTATATATATATATATATATATATATATATATATATATATATATGATATTATATGATATATTCATCATATATATATGATGAATAATAATAAAAAAGATAAGAAATAGGTCTTTGGGGATACTTTATGGTAATTATTTTTTAATAGTATATTTCCTCAAATGAACCACTTGTCACAGTTTAGATATATCAAAAAATGTAGATATATACAATTAAAATTGAATAACAAGTTATCTACACCCTACCTTAGTTTTTCTGTGTACTTCTAAATTTGGGTGGTTTGATCTCTTAATGGAAATTAGGAGGCTTTATATTTTCATGCTCAGTTGAGATTAACCTGTTATTTTGCTTTCAAGTGATTTTTTGGATTTTCATAAATGATTGAGAAACTCTCCACCTCTCACTCTGCCCTGATATAATCATTAGACCACAGAACTTCATTAAGTCAGCTTCTCACGGATACAGTGCTTTGAATACAGTTCCAGTTGCCCCCATGTTCTCCACAGGAGAAGTTCAGTTCGTTTTTCAACTTCTCCTGCCAATGCATACTTTTCTCATGGCTATAAGAAAATACCTGACAAAAGCAACCAAGGAAAAAGGTTTATTTTGGCTCACAGTTGGAGGGTGAAATCCATCATGACAGGGAGGCATGGTGTAGGAGAATGAGGCAGTTGGCACCTTGCATGGCATCCGGGAAGCAGAGATGAACACTGATGCCCAGCCGGGTGCTGCCTGTATTCAGGGCAGAACCTCCCTTCTCAGTTAAACCTTTCTTTTCCCTATGGTGACTCTAAACGAGACCAAGCTGACAGTGAAGGTGAACTCTGACACACCGTTGTGTCACTCTCCTTGTTTCACATCCTTTCCCACCCGGGTGCATCAGCACTGAAATTTTACTGGATCTGTTCTGTTTTACTCTGTTTATATCTTCTTGCTCATGTGTAATATCTCATATTTCCTTCCCATCCCATTAGCATCTGTTCTTATTTTTTCTGTTTGAGTTTTTCCATTTAATAATAACAAATGCAACCATATTGGTGTATTGCTGTAGGGCTGTGTGTGTGTGTGTGTGTGTGTGTGTGTGTGTGTGTGTGTGTGTGTACTGAAGTACTTTCTGCATGTGGCTTATTGGCTTATGCATGGGTTGGGAACTGAACTCAGGCCAGCAGATGATGACAGAAATCACCTTTAACCACTGAGCAATCTTCCCCAGTGTTGATAATCCTACGAATACATTGTAATATCAATTACAATGGTGCACACATATACACATGAACACCTAAATATCACTCTCTACTGCAGCTTTGTGTGTGTATGTGGGTGTGTGTGGTGTGTGTGCTCCTATGTCTACCTCCTGCCACCATGCACTCACCTGCGTGTGTGTGCTGACCTGTGGTGACCAAAGGGGAACATAGGATATCCTCCTTTCTGGATCTTTATGTGTTCTTACCTAAGCTGGAGTCTCTTCTTGATCCTGGTACATACTTACTGTTTTTGACAATCCCTGACAATTCTGGTTTTCCACAGGACTAGGGTTACATGTGTTCATGTACATGTCCATGCTCATGTGTGTTCTGGGGCATCGAACTCGACTGGACTCTGAACCCCTCCCAAGCTCTCATACTTGCATAGGAAGTGTTCTTAACCGCTGAGCTATCTCTCCAGCCCATATTGCAGCAAATTCTAATTGTGTCAAGATATGGATTAAAGGAAAGATATGAAGAGGAAGATAATAGGTCCTTGGAGAAAATCATTTACTTGGTCTCTTGTTGAGAAGGCTTTTCTAAACATAAAGCACAAGAGGAAGCAAAGGAAATGTTTAGATGAACCAACAGTTAATAAAAAATAAAAGCATCAAAGTAATTTAGAGATTTAAATGGGCAATATAATATTAATACTTCAAAAGTGAACTTTGGCCCATATAGTTAATCATTTGGAAAATATTATCTCAAGATGTATCTATACTGAATGTAAAACCTAAAACGACACATATTTAGAAGGAAATACAAATGAAAAACCATTGTGTCTGCCTTAAGCTAAGAATTCTAGATAAAATAGCAAAATCATAATTCATAAGAGGGGAGATTTTAAAACTTGGAGATCATAAAAATTAAAGCCTCCACTCCCTAAAGACATTGTGAGTAGGAAGAAACTCCCAGAAATGAGGAAAATATTTCTATGGTGCACATTTGAACAAAGACTTGTACCCTAGTATATTATGAAAAACCAAATACTCAGTGATGAGAAAATATTAGACTTCAAAACATGTTTTGCACAGACAGTATAGTTTGGCAATGGGTGAATGGTGAACAAACCCATGAAAGATGCAGACATCAATCATTTTCAGGGAGCGCAAGCCAAAACCAGTGAGCATCAGACTCCACAAGGCACCTTAGCACAGGTAACAGGATGACTGATTGCTGAAGAACTAGAACTTGAACCCACAATGCTGACGGAAAATACAGCAGGACAGCTAATCAGAAGTTCAATATTCAGCTATTGTTACTGGCGGTTTTCTTCACAAAACTAAACCATTATCTGTCATATGATGAAAACTTACTGGTAGGTAACTTGTGAAGTAAGACAATGGAAACCTACCAGAGAGACACAAAACAAACCAACCAACCTGGCACACCAATGTTCATCCAGGTTTGCCTGTTGCAGTCCCAATCTGAAATATTTATAAACAGCTTCACAAATAAAACAAAATATTGTGTATGAGTGCAATGGCACCACACCCAGGAAGCAAGAGTAACGGGCTCTTGACACATGGAGGGCCTCAGGTATAAGCATTCACATTACGTGTCATATTAAGATCCCTCCCAGAGGTGATCTGATGATACTATGTCTTTTCTCAGATTCCATTCCAGAGTAGGTTTCAGTTCTGATCCACTATAGTTCTTAGATGCTCTTTTCTCACCCAAGTCTGTTTTCTGAGGTATCTCCATCCTTCTCAACTAAATTTTTCTTTCTGCTCAAGACACACGTCCCAGAAATACTCCTCCACTTGCGGATAACATTTTCACTGACTGCAAAATAAACACCTAAGTCTCACTGTCTTTCTTCAAAAATGTCCATGTTTGGGTCTGTGGAGATGGCTCAGTGGCTAAAGGCACTTGCTTGTAAAGACTACAGGCCTGGGTTGGTCTGGGTTCAAGTCCCCAATACTCACATACAGGCAGATGCACAAAGTGGTGCATGCATCGGGAGCTGGTTTGAAGTGTCCCGAGGGCCTATCCTCTTATATTTTCCCTCTCTTTCATTCTCTCTAATAGATAAATCAAGACCTTTAAAGAGTGCTCATGTTTCAATCAAGCAGTTAGTTTCCTGATGTGAATTGTAGCTTCCTGTGTACATGCTAGGTTACTTATGACTCTTGGCTGATTTGTGAAGCTTTTGCTGCTGTTGTTTTTACCAGCTTTGGGTTTAACCTTTTCTGCTGCCAATATTGAAAACATTCTGTCAGTCCCCATTCTGGATGGCAGGGATACTGAGTGGAACAATACCCACTCTCCTTTGTGAAAACAGAATGGTCTCCTGAGGTCGAAAGACGGGGCGACAGCAGCACCTGGACAGCTCCCGGGCAGCAGGAGCAGGAGACTGACATCAGGGCTTCGCCTATCTATCAATCCCGTGGGCCATCAGCCAATGCAATGACAAAATATTGAGGAGCTGCTTGATACGGAGAATATTACACACATGACAAAACACACCTGAAATTAACATGGGAATATGATTGGAGATGACCTTAGTCTTTGAAATTTGTGTCCTGTCTGCTGTTTCCTGACATTCCTGGTTCCTCTTGTATGGTGGACCAAATAGCAGGAATGTCCTAGCTCAGATACTGAGAAGCATTATTTAGTTTTTTTTTCTAAGTAGGGTCTTGCTCTAGCCCAGGCTGACTATGCAGTCCCAGGGTAGGCTCAAACTCACAGCAATCCTCCTTACATCTGCCTCTGGAGTGCCAGGGTTAAAGCATGTGCCACCATGTGCCTGGCCTATGAGCATTGTTTTGCACCTGAAGCTGAGCTCTGCAGTGGGCTCCTCAGGCGTGTGAAATAAAGAAGACAGTGTAATAATAAATGTCTGAGAGAACACGGTTAAGCAGTGAGTACAGAGTTCAAATGCAGACAGTACTGGGCACCGGGATCTGAAGGCTGGCAAGGCTGTGATTGTGACTCACAAGCAGCACTTCAACAAGGGTTGCTCAAGCATGAAAAGGAAAGCAGGCTAGTGGAAAAGGGAGTGCAAACCACTGCATCTGGTACTTTATTCTTGGTGGGACCAAGTACCTGACCAGGAGCAGTTTATTGAAGGAAAAGTTTTAATTCTGCTTACAGTTTTGAAGGGAACTTTCATCTTGGAGGGGAGGGCATGCCGAGCATGAGCAGGAATCCTGCATCACATCTTACCAGCACAGGAAGCAGAGAAAGAACAGGAATTGGGACCAGTTTATAACAGCCGAGCCCTCCCCCAGTGACACACTGCGTCCAACAAGGTTCAACACCGAAGTGGTTCCACAACTCCTGGACAGCACCACCAGGGACAGAGCATTTAAACCACGACATCCTTGCAGAGAAAAGTCAGAGGAGAGTAATGAAGGAGGGAAAGTGACAGATAATCTTATTTTAAAGAAATGGTGATGGAATCATTGTGCTGTATGTGGAAGGTGAGTCAGACCCCGGGTTAGAGTCAGGAGCAGTGAACTTGATCTCTCACGGAGGTTCTTTCAATGGGGAAAACGAACCGTTCTTTTAGGTAGTGTGTTCTCTTCTCTTGTTGTTTAAGAAATTCTTCTCAAGCTCTATGTCAAAAATATATTCTCTTCTAAAGTGTTCAGTTTTGATTTTCATATTGAAAACACTTCTCTGTCTGGAATATATTCTTGCAGATACTGTGAGGTAGAGATCTAATTTTATCTTCGTCATCTCTTTCCCTCCCAGTTGTTCTCACACCATCCATTGACAAGTCTATCATTTCTTTCCTTATTTAGTATCTCAGCTCAGATACAGCCACTCTCCTGTGTGTGTATACACACACACACACACACACACACTTATGTGCTTATATGTGCATGTGTGCACAGACATTTTACCACTTGTAAAAATCAATGCAATATGGATAAAAGGCTTAAAGTTAAGACCTGAAATCATGACATTACAAGAAAAATAAATCAGGAGAAATTCCTCAGGACACTGGAAAGGACAAGGCAAGGCAAGGGCAATTTAGGACAAGACCTGAAAGCACAGGAAACCAACAAAAATGAACAAATGTGATTACATTTAACTAAAAAGCTCTGTTCATCAAAGGGAATGATTAACATGGGGAGAGAAAACCTACAGAATGGAAGAAAATATTTGCAAAGTATAATTTGGAAAAGAGGTTAATATCTGGAACATATAAAGACCTCAAAAAACTATAGCAAAAAATAAACTGATCAAAATAAGGCATATACCTAAATAAATATTTATCAAAAGAAGGCATATACAGATTCAGTCTGCAGTCACATGAAGAAGTGACTCAAAACTGGGCTGAGATCTCATGTTATGAGAATGGCCGAATCAACAGACAGAACATTACAAGTGTGACAAGGACATGGAGTAACCTTACACATGATTGGATGTAAACCATATAGTTTTTGTGGAAAACAGTATGGTAGTTCTTCAAAAAGTTAAAAATTAACATGTGATGCAGAAATCACATTACTGTTACATATCCAAAGGAGATGAAATCAGTTTGTCAAAGAGAAACAAATCTGCACTTCCATGATTATCACATGGAGCCCTAGTCTCAGGAGCCTGAGTGGAAACAGCCGAAGTGTCCCTCAACTATGACTGACTAGAGAAGATGTGGTCCCGTATGCCAATAAATACTATTCCACCATGAAAAAGCATGCAATCCTTTTACTCACGACAACATGGATGGCAGTAGAAATCACTATATTGGATGAAACAAGCCAGACACAGAAAAACAGGTTACCATAGTCAGCCACACGCCGCTGGGATGAATCTCCAAACCAGGCACAGTTATGGGATGAAAGGATTTATTGAAACTACCGATCCAGGGGAAGTTCCATAATGGTAAATGAGGCTGGTCCCCTTTCACAGGTCCAAGCAGAGAGAGAAACCCATCACCAGCACCTCACAACAACAAACAACAACAAAAAACAGGCTGGGGGGGGGAGGAGATTTTTCTCGCCCTTTATAGAGCCTTAGGTCAGGGTCTTGTAACCTTTTCTCAGACATGTTGGCTTGCTGAGTCTCTGGAATTTTCTTCCTGCACTACCTTCTCAGGAAGGGATGTTCATTTCTAGCTTCCTTGAGTTTCTTGTCCCCTACTGAGAGGCTGCCTTCCTGTAAACATCCTCAGAGACCCACCCAAGATGACTAAAAAGGTCAAGTTGACAACAAAACCTAACCATCACACAAGTACTGAATGATCTAATTAATATGTGGAAATTAAAAAAAATGGAACTAAAAAAGCTCGAGTGAAGAATGGTGATTACTTAACACTGGGGTAGGTAGAGGAGAGCTGGGATGGGGAAAGGTTGATCAGTGAGTGCTAAGTTATAATTAGAAGGAATAAGAAGTTCTTGTGAACTATCATACAGATAGGTAGTAAGAATATACTGTGTATTTCAAAAAGCTGTAAGAAGAGAGTTTGAATGTTTTTCCTATGAAGCAATGATAAGTGATTTAATTTAAACATTTCGCAATATATACATGTATCAACATATCACATGGTACTTCATAAACATGTACAAATTTTATGATTTTAGTAGCTAAAACAAATTTATATTGGCAATTAAAAATAAATTTAAAGATATATATGTAAGTTCATAAAAGTTTAAACATTACCATATTATATAATCACTAAAAATTAGCAACCACAATATATGTAGAATATTTTAAAGCAGAAAATATAAGTTATACACATGAAGGAAAATCTCAAGAGAGATGCTGCCATTTAGTGGGAAGGGAGTGGCCCTTGGGGTCACTGAGTAGCACGTGTTCACTGTGTCTTCAGCATGGCTTCTACACTTGAACTATACAGACTAGCTGAGGTTGTACTACCAACTTCGTCAGATTGTTTACATATTTTACCTGTTCAACAAACATGTCTGAACAGTAGTTGCCATTGTAAAGGGAAGTGAGTTCTAGTAATGGTCTCTATTGTAGAGATGAAGAAGTCAAGACACAAGTAGGCTAAATTCATTCAGTAAGTGACAGGGCTAGGCTGAAAAGCCCTCTCTGCTCCACACACCCTCCCAGCTACAGGAAGCATTAAGGATACAGCCATCCCTGCTTGACCCACAACTATGCCAATCACTTTCTGAAATCAGTAAGTGGGAAACTACAGAATTAATTTATGAACTTTTAATTGTGCCATTCTGAAAAGTGCAGTAAAATCTTGCACCAACTGCCCTATGTCTCTAGGGCTGAACTTTGTCACATTCATGCACACCTTATATGTCGCCATTCGGCACTTGCATAGTAGCTGTGTGTTGTCGTGCACTGCAATGCTTATGTTACAAATCAGTATTTCATCCAGTAACGATGCTCAAGAGCTGGGTGGTACTACAATCATTCTTCCCATATATTGTCGTCACCCACTTGCCATGCCTGATTGACAATCTGAACTTAGAATAGCTATGTACTCATGGAGATAGGATTTGATTTTATCCACATCGTGTGGCATTCCTGGGAATCTTGGAATGAACTCCTCATAAAGAATTTGTCCAGATGTATGTGCATGTAAATTCATATGCATATGTACATATCTTGTATATACTATCATGATTGCTGAAATTTGTAGATCAAGTGGGATTTTGTTTGTATGTGTGTGTGGGGGGGTTGCATTTCCTTGGGTGCATGAGTGCATGCATATGAAGCTAGAGGTTGACATTGGTATATTCTTTCATTGCTTTCCTCTTTATTTACTGAGGCAGGGTCTTTCACGTGAAGCCAGAGCTCAAAGATTGGGCTGGTCTAGCTACCGAGCTTGCCCTGGGGATTCTTTGTCTGTTTCCTGAGAGCTTGGATCACAGGCATTTACATGAGTGTTGTGGGTCCTGATTCAGGCTTCCGGGACAAGTGCTTTTTCCAATGAGCTATCTCTGCAGTTCCAATTCATTGGGAGTCAAAAAAAAAAAAGATGACGTTGGAGATTTACATTTTGAAAAGATTATGCAGTTTTAATTAGCAAAACTACTTAGACTTAATATTGGGGTTTCCCTCAATAAAATTGGAATACATTCTCTTTTGCTTCAGAAAAATCAGAGAGAACACTGGAGCTTTCTTTTAATCTTAGTGAATAAGTTTGTACAGGCAGAAATTCTCAGGAGGACCCACTGGCCACACAGTGGGGGTGACACTTCATCCTCCCTCCCCTGCTGAGGGGTGCCACCTCTCAGGCTTTCTCCTCTATGTGACAAATGTCTTAGAGCACCTGACTTCTTGCCATCTCCACTTTCTTTAATCTGAGAAATAATTGTTGGTCTGTATGTAGACTTTAAGCAAAACAAGTGTGTTGACAAAGCTCATAGATATTTGAGTTGCAGTAACATCATTTGTGATTTGAAGGATGAATATCTTTCTTTTGTCTTTGCCAAAGAATTTCTGGCCATTTGAGTAAATGGAGCTTCGATGTGAGGATATATTCGTGCCTCAGAGAGAAGGCTGAAATACGGATTATTCTGTCTGTGTGTCTGTCTGTCTGAGAGAAGGTAAACTCAAGGTAATAAGGCAGGACTTATAAATGAAGAGATGCTCATAAAGAAACACTAGAGATACGCAAAGATGGGGCCATTCACCAACTGGATGGAAAAACCACAAGTTCAGCCCCCAGGGTTGGAGGGAGTCTCTCATTCAAGGGTTAATTGGCTGACCAGAGTTTGCAAGTTTCCCTGTAACCACCCATGTGAACTACTGACCATCTTTTCCTCCCTAAACATCCCACAGCAGCGGGAGGTCACGGAAGAGGCAGGAAAAGGCAAAGCCACTGCTCAACACCATTTCGGCCTTAAAAAGAAAAGGACGAGCCTTCCACAGCTTCCATAGCTCTCGGCCAGCGAGCAAGCCCAGGGACACTGAGAAGCCTGCCATGCCCCCTGCGTTCTCGGCTCCCATTTCCCATGGATCAGGAAGACAGCCGAGCTTTCAAATAACCCCTCTTTCAATTTGGGAAGTGCAGCCAGCAGCGAGCACCTGTCTCCTTAGAACCCTGGCTTGTCGCTTCAGCTGGGACTGGGGCTGAAGTCTGAAAGTGGCATTTGTTTTCAATGGGCCCTTTGGCTTCCGAGTCTATGGAGTTTTCGCTCTGGAAGCAAGAAAAACAACTGGAAAGAGAGCGAAAATAACTTCGAACGTTGTGACGAGGTAGTGGTTTGTGGGTGAGAACTGAAGCCCATTTTATAAAAAGGGAGGCAGCATGTTTGGAAGGTTACGTGAGGGGCATCCATCAGAGGGGAGCTGAGCCTCCAGGCCTGCCTCATCCTGGCTTCCATCCCGGGTTCCCAGCACTCGGCGGTTGTCTCCAGACAGGTAGAGAGGAGAAGGAAGCACAGCCTGCTAGGGGCCAAATGTTTGTAAACATCTATCACTCAGGAAAATAAATGCTATTAAAATCTTTTTACAGGACTTTGAGCACTAACAAGTGTAAAGTAACCACGCCTCAAAGTCAGAATCCCTTTGGGGATCTATGACTGCTAGGGAGGATCACACAACATTATGAATTACAGTCAAGTCCATCCTAGTAATTCAAAAATATCACCCAGAAAGGACTCTTAATTGATGCATCATGACTTCTGTTTTTGTCATCAGATCTATAATAGATTCTTTGAAGGGGGAGAAAAACCCTCACTGCATTGTAAGAGGGAGAAGAGTGGGGGAAATATACAGAGGAAGAGATTTACTGTACATATTTACACAATTTAAGTGGCGAGCAATCCATCAGACGCAGCTTACGCCCAGGAGTGATCCATCAGCCATGGCTGAGCTCGTTATCCTGGACCTCGGAGAGGCTCCCGCACTTTCACTTTCCTTCCTTCCTTCCGCCTTCACCTGCTGCAGTGCCAGCAGGGACCTCAGCCAGGGACGGGCTCAGGCCTCCTTCGCAACTCGCTCATGAAAGCCCGTTGTAATTCTAGCAGTTAATTATATATATTTTTTTTAGCGTATTTGTACCTAAAAATAAGGCTCTTTAGCTTATGTCTTACTCCCGTCACCTGGGGCATTAGCATTCACTTTGGTTTGTGCTTGATGTTTTTTTCTTAAATCAAAGAAGAGGCCATTTTTTTCTTTAAAAAAATCTAAATGTGTTAGATCTAAAATTTTGAGAGAAATTTTATTTTTTGAAACAAGCCTTGGTTTGGGGGCATGGCTGGATCACAAGATGGAAATGTGACAAGGGCCCTCCAGATCTGAAGTCACAGGTTTGCAAGGACAGGACGCCGAGGAAAATAACTGCTTACATGTCTGGGGTCTGCTCCTCCTTCCAAGGGGGTGCTGAACAGCGCGTGCCTAAGTAGGAAGGTAATGACTGCAGCACTGTGGCCCGCCTACTTATCCTTCCTCACTCATTAAGCCTTTGCCATGGTTCTTTTTGGGAGATACATTGGGGTGTACACTGATAATAGTTTAATCCCACTATATCCAATATCTGTCTGTCTGTCTGTCTGTCTGTCTGTCTGTCTATCTATCTATCTATCTATCTATCTATCTATCTATCTATCTATCTATCTATCTATCTATATCTCCCTCCACTAGTGCCTGCCTACCTGTCTCTCATCCCTCTCTCTGAATTATGTCTCATAAAATAGAATGTGTGAACACAGAGGATTGAAAAATCAACAAACTCTCTCTTTCTGACATTAAAATTACAAACTGAAACTATCAGGCGACAAGACTGTGCAGAGTGGGCAGATGAGGGGGCGATGGGCAGAGGGCAGAGCTGGCCATCACCTACCTCCTGCCATAGACACCACACCTGACAGAGGAAGACAGGCTGTCTGCCACACAAAACACCCCATATTTTATTAAACAAACCAGTTTTAGAACTTAAATCATTAAACTGCATTTCCATGGGCGCTTCAGAGGGACTGTCTGTGAGAAATAATGGATTGTCTGCAAACTTTTATCTTGGCTATTTCTTGCCTCCAGAGTTGTGTTGTTTAATTATTAAAGTCTGGTATTAATGAAACATGTAATCCTGAAGAAAACTACTTTTTTATCATCACACATGAAAGGCAAAAATTTAATATACTGAGTATACTGTATACACATTACAAATGGATTTGCATCCACCTTCCAAACAGCCAGCACCCCTACTCCCCCCCATCCTTTACAGCTGCTCAATCTGCAAGAATGTGCAGAAGTAATTTATCTGAAATGGCCACTATTGTTCTTGATTCTGATTTGATTCCAAAAAAGCCAAATAATAGAAAGCATTTTCAACATCTATTTTGTGCACCTGTTGTGCGGCATTATGAAAGCGCGATTTCCATTTACGTCAGATCTCTCGACATGCCTTTCATGTGGCACGCTGCTTTGCTCAACAAAAATCCAGGATGCTGGAAACCAACGCGGTCCTTATTGTAGTGACAAAATGGCAGTGGCACATGCGACTAAATGATGGCCCTGGACAGAAACAGGGCACATCAACCTAACTACTGGCTTTGGGGCATTTAACTCTGTGAAGTATATTTCAAACAGCTTGGAGGGACTCTGAGAACAGGAGACAGTGATTTCATTCATGATGCTGTGAAATGAGCAAAGCCCTAAGACCTTGGGAGACTGCTTTTAGTTTTTTCGTGTTGCTTTGGTCCTAGAATCCAGAGTCTAAACAGTTTTTGTACTTAACTGTCTGATGTCTCTGGTAGACACTTTCAAATGCTTCCTTAGACAGCGTTCCCCTGATTTCTTTGTATAGAGGCATCACAACTCCATGGAGACTCACACTGACCAGAAGGTGTTGGTCCTGACACTCTTTTGGTGAGGTGACCTTCACCTGTGCACAGCACCAGCAGGCACATGGGATTTGAAGTAAGCAAATAGCCAAGCTTCCTTAGCTGCTTTTAGACATGTTAACAAGCATCTCGAAGCTGAAGGATGACAAGTTATGAAGGCCTCTACCTTGCTTAGGTCCAGCGACTGCAGTGTCAAGTTAAAGGGCATGGAAACTTAGTGTGTCCTTTTAAGGTAAGTTCTTGGGGCTTCTTTAGTGGTATTGATGAATCAGAGGAAGTGTGTTTTCATATCTCTGAAGAGCTAAAATTCTGAGGAGGAAAGCTTTGGGGTAATTCTGCTTGTCCTAATGTACCTATCACCCCTCCTTCCCAGGTCTGCCAGGTTGTCTCTGAACTTTCCATGGAACAAACAAAACAGTCTGCCCTATTTAGGAACAGCTCCTGGTGGCTAGTGTTCCCATGCGTTGAGCTGAAATCTGGTCCTTGAAGCAGACCAAATAAGGCACAGAAAAGGTAATGCCAGTCTTGGCCACATCTTGGGATGAGGCCCGTACACTACATAGTAACTATCTCATGCTTAGTTTACTGTCTTAGTACCTCTCTCCTTTGTGGAACAAGTAGTTCTACGATGCTTTTTTAAAATTTTTTATTTTTTATTTATTTATTTTACTTTGGACTTAGCCCACAGATCCCATAGGTATTCCTTATTCCCACTATGATTTGTGGTGGACTGTTAAGAAAATCTTGCACATCTAGCCCTTTGGGAGCTTCTGATATTATTCTGTTGCATGTATATATGGTCTCAAATTATATAATTGTTCCTGCATTTATAACAAAGTGGATTTCAATTACTTCCATGTGCCTCCTTCCTCCTTTGCCCTCATTTCATTTCCAAGGGCAGCACTAAGACGGGACAGAAATACTCAGGTTGAGCAAGGCACGGTCTCTAGCTTTCAGCATGACACAGATTCTGTGATAATTGGAATGTAAAATTTGTCTTGCACAGGTTCACTAGCTCTGCGGCAGGTGAGGCTATTCAGACATTGGTAGAAACTTAGGAGGGGGAGCCTTGCAGGAGAGGGGCCTAAGAGTTTTACAGGTCCGGTTCTCATCCTCTGCTTCCTCTCGGCAGATGTGATGATAGGGTGTCATGGTTTGATACAGGTGTCCCCCACAAACAATTGAATGTGTTCTGATATATCGATCCTCAGCTGATGGCAGTTTGGGTTTTACAAAACCTCAATGAAGCTGTGTTGTTGGGGGGCGGGCTTATGGGGTTATAAGCCAGCTCCCCCTTGCCAGTATTTGGCACACCTTCCTGCTGCTGTTTGCAGTGCTGTGGCAGAGGTGATGTCCAGCCCTCTGCTCATGCCATCGTTTTCCCTGCCAGGATGGAGTCTCCCCTCGAGTCCGTAAGCCAAATAAACCCATTCCTCTACAAGCCGCTTTTGTTTGGGTTCTTTCTGCGCAGCAACTAGAAACCTGACCCCAACATACGGTGCAGGCTTCCCGCTCCAGCCTGCTATGTCTTCCCATATGCCCTGGAACTGGAGGCTGAATTAAACCCTTTCCCTCCCATAAGCTGCTTTTGGTTGGGTGCTTTGTACAAGCAACAAGAAGGTAGTTGATACACATTCTCTCTCTCCTTTGCTTTTGAAATACAAACTCAAGCCCTCCCTTTTTAATCAGAAGTAAAAGGATCGTATTATAAGTAATTAGCCAATCAAAACTTGCAGGCAACGTGAACTTGGAAACTTGGTTTCATGCCCACTCAGGCTTCTTACTGGCTCAGGGACTTTGAAGATGACACTTGTCTTGAATGTTACCCTTTTTTCATCGTTAAAATTGGGGTGCCCTCACCTGAACTTTGCACCCTGCAAGCACAGTTGAAAGGATAGCACTGCCATGAGGAGTCGGCCCTGGGGCTTTGATGAGTTCCATGCAAGTTTCTGAGGCACCAGCTCTGAGCATAGCTCTCTCTCTGACCCCTTCCAGTGCCTAACACCATAGAGGAAGCTGCTGGACCCATATCAGCAGCGGTGGAGGCCTTGTGTGTGTCTTGGTGGCTTCTGCTCTTCGTCTCATAGTCATAGGAAGGAAATGCTGCAGTCTTTAAGAAATCAGGGCTGGAGCGATGGCTCAGCCATTAAGGCACTTGCCCACAAAGCCTCACAACCTAGGTTTGATTCCCCAGTACAAACATAAAGCCAGATGCAAAAAAATGGCGAATGTATCTGGAGTTTGTTTGCAGTGGCTGGAGGCCCTGGCATACCCATTCTCTCTGTCTGTTTCTTTCCTCCATATCTTTCAGCTTGTAAATAAATAAATAAATTTTTTTAAAAGAACAAATCTTCTGAAACCTCCATGATCTCACGAAAGAGCCATTTGAAAGTCACCATTGGATAAGTTTGGGGAACTCTTCCTAGAGGGAAAACCTGCAAACTCCTAGTGGCTTCAACCCAAGTGGTGGAAGGTGGAAGGGATTTGCAAGATTCAGTGAGAGAAACAGTGAAGGCAAGACCCAGCGCCAACACAAATTATGTCCTGAAACAATTCCAGGTACCAACACTGACTGCATTGGGGTGTTTCTGATTTCTGTTCTCAAACAGGTTGTCATAGTTTTTTGAGTATTATGAATATTCTAATGTCATTCAAAAGCCTACTTCCTCAAGTACATTGAAAAATATGTTACTCGGTTATGCCTTTAAAAAATCTTTTATAATGAACAAGTTCGTTATGAATTTCATTGATGCATGGCTTCAACTGTACTTTTTCTACCACTTGATTAAGAAAACAAAAGTATGGTGAACCTTATGTCTTTCGTCAATAAAAATTAAGTATCCCTTACATGATGAAATGAAGTAACATACATGAAAGTATTTTAAAATTATGTTACATATAAAACATTATCACCTTAGAAGTAGATTGTAGTGTTCAGATCTGAGGGGGGAGGGATTATCTTCTAAAAATAAACATAAGAAGTGAAAAATGGCAATTTTGATGCTATACATGGTTAATTTTCAAAGTAAATGTGAACGAAAAAATTTCTGAAGTAGTGCTTTTTCAGCAGTGAACCTTTTAGTCTTCATTTCAGATAATTAACAGTGCTCAGTTCTATATTTTGACTTTAACATACCCTGACTGCTCATTTGTCAGACAGGCATATGTGCTTGGGAGGTGGGATTTTGACCAAAGCATTCACATTCAGGAAATCAAATCACTTGCTTCCTTATCCAAAACATGGGGCTAATAGGACTCTGCTGTCAGCCTGCCCCATGGTGGAGACCAGGGCAGGGAAGGAACGCTGCATTGCACTGGCGAAGGCAATTGCTTCCTGTACCCCAACCCAAGAGAGAAGCTTGGCACATTCAAAGCAGCCAAGTCAGCTCTTGGGGTGACAGAAAGTGTGCTGGTTATGATGCTGTCGCCGCTCAGCTCACTAAGAGGTCATGGTTCATGTCATAATATCATTCCTGATAGGCTAATGTCATGTGACTCTGTCTCAAACAGCAGGTTTCAGGGTTAGTTCTCATGTAGAACTGGGCTGGGGCTGTAGCTCATTGATAGACAAGGAAGAGAAGGAAGGAAGGAAGGAAGGAAGGAAGGAAGGAAGGAAGGAAGGAAGGAAGGAAGGAAGGAAGAGAAGAGAAGAGGGTCCAAGCACACATATCCTTCTACCCAACCACAACTTTATGAAGAATTGCTCCTCACATATGGAAAGTATTAATTACATGTGTAAAATCAGTTTGGTAGAAATGAGATATTTTTATTGACTCACAGATTACAGAGATGTGATAATCATTATACTCACAAACACTGAATGAATTCTTCTTAAGGGGTGAGAATTGAGACGCGCACATACAATATATGAGAAGGGGCTTTCGTCTCCTTTCTTACCTCCTCCTTCACATGCACACTTTCCAGAATAGAGATTAAAACACTGAGTTTTATCTGCCTTTGCCCCAAATTAGTGTCCTTCTAGGCCAGGGGTGACACTGATAGCCTCTAGCTACCAGAGATAAATGCACCAGAAGGAGAGAGGGCACCAGGTGATGTCAGATGGTGGAGTCCCATGCTCCGCCATAGAGATTCTGGGCCAGAAGCTCTGGCTGTGTGTTCGTTCCTTCCCAATGACCCCTATCTTGGCCTCACCTCCACACATGGGTGCAGGAGGCGCAGATATCTGATTGTCATCCTCTCTCGCTGGCTCCGCCATGGCTTTGCTTAGGCATCTGTGTTCTCTTTCTGCTGGAGGCTCGAGCCTCACTGTACAGAAAAGAGGTTTGTATCTATGGCTCTAGAGGCTGGGGGCTTGGTGTCTCAAAGCACGGTGTTGCCAGGGACCTGTGCTGTTTTGACTCGTGAAGGAACGTGAAAAGGCAAGCAGCTGTGCGTAGACTAGACAAAAGCACAGGCTCTCTGCCTTGCATTGTAACCATGTGCCAGCTAACCAAGTCTCCTGAGAGCAAGCTCTCACTTGTAGTGCCTGAGTCACCTCTTCCAGGTCCCACAACCACCACAATGGCACCTAAGTTTCAACATGACTTTTGATGGTGACAAATGCCATCTAAACCATAGCAAGGGGTAAGTTAGCCCATGCTATTCTTCTTTTTGGACATGGTAAGGCTGGTTATGTTTACCTAACCTAAAATATTTTAAACAAAGACTAATATCATGTACATCTATTGAATGCTTCTGTTTGGTTATGATTAAGGCACAGTGTAGAAAGTCATTAAAATCCAGATGCAACTACCTCCACTTTTTGATTTTAATATACATATATATATACACATATATTTCAATTAAGTAAGTCACTCTTTTCTAGTGAAGGTGCAGGAGCATGCTTGCAAAACCCTGCAGACCCAGGGCCAGTTCCCAAATAAATCACCCCACTAAGTCAGATGCAAAAAGTGGTACAGGTGTCTGGCATACATTTGCAACAGCAAGAAGGCTTGACACACTACACACAGGCACACACACACACACACAGTTACAACCCTTTTCAGAAACTGTTTCTCATGTCATAAGATAGACTTCCAGAGAACACAAATGAATGACCATCTTTCTCATATTTACACATGCCGACTTTCATTGGTAGCTCGACCATGACAGAATGCTTAATCAAATCTGTTCACTTTCCACTTATAACTTTCTTCCTCATTATCCATCCCTTCCACCTGCTTTCCTTCTGGGCACGAAAGAAAGAGCATGCATTCCCACCATGCCCTGATGGCCACGCTATTATAATGTCACTTGCCTGCTTGCTGTAGCTTTGACTTTACTGAAAAGCAGAGTGTAGCCTGACACGAGATAGAGGTTTTCATTAATCTTGGGAAGAGGTTGGCTTCCCAGGTGGGAAACAAATATCTCAGAAAGGGGTTCACTGCCAAGAGAACTGCCTTTTTTGAGCTTTTATCAAGGTCTTCAGAAGACTGCTGATGACAAGCAGAAACAATATCTCAGAAGGATTTCATGGTCGCTTGAGCAGACCCTGAGCTCTGTGGAATAGACCAGGGTGGCTATTCTCCTCTGTCCCCAGGTCAAAAGGAAGCTTGAGCCTAGAAAGGCAACCAAGGTGAACTTTCTCATTCCACACAACGGGGTAGATGACTCGCCCTGGGGTGCCCTTGATGGTGCTCTGTCCACTCTAATTCGAAACATCTAAGCAATAGGCATCCCACCACTTCCCTTGCAAGATTACCCTACAGTCTAATAGACCTCAGCATTAAGAAGATTTTCAATTGGTAATTGGTAATCAACCTAAATTCCCCTTTCTTAATTTCATGCCATTACTCCAAACCCTATCCCCTGTTCCAGCTAGTTCCTCACCCTCATTAGTGTGCATGCTCTCCCATCAGATGCTTGACTAACAAAAAAATCTTGGTCATCACCTGGCTTGGTCAATGACAGTTATTCCTTTGAAAATAAGTCAGTTGCCACATATACTGTTTTTCCTTAAAAACCTTCTTTAGCATTAAAATGGTTCAAAAACTTTTCTCAATAAGCCAAACAAAAACAGTCTGTCACTGGGAAGCACAGCAGTCTATAATGGACTGGAGGGAATAAATACCTCCTTAATGTGGGTGGGTGATAATGGTGTTGCTAGATTCACCTTCTTTTGCCCTTTAGTCAGACACAGAACAATCCCCTGAACCAAATGAGCAAAGTTTTTGTCCCTATTCTATTTAATACTCACTCTTCTATTACACCTATGTAGTTAGCAATGTTCAATATTAAATTTCATGTATATAATAGGTGCATTAGAATAGATAGCGTGGAAATTGAAGGTCACTAACATTTGCATCATTACATCGTTCATGAAATACTGTACCGTGGCCATACAGAAGACAAAGCCACACCTTGATCTTTGCTTATAATGCCAATTATTCTTGTCCATGTTTAGACTGGTTCACCGATCTTGGCTTCAGTAAAACCAAAAGGCTCTTTTACAAATTTTTAGAGTGATATGTTTTAAACATTGGGATCTCAATTTTCTGCTAGTATCTTCAGCACTCTCTCCCTGGCCCCCATGTCAGAAGGAATTCAATCTCTATTATATCTGGATCCCTATACTAGTGACTTGATTTTGTCAGTCCTTCAGTTCTTTGAGGCTTCTTGATTCTTTTGGCTGTTGTCTGAAGTTCTGTTTTCTGCTGGCATTCAATGGGATGTGTGCTTCACAAGACTACACAAGCCAGTGGAGCGGAAGGAACACTGGGTGATGTTTCAAATGTTATCCTATGGATTATGCACTGGAACACATTGTCCTATAAGGTGACAGCCTTCTGCTACAAAGTAGTAGCATTCCTGGCAAAATGTATGCCCCTTTCCAGAAAACTTCTGGTTAAAATCTTGAGCATTTATAACCATTACCAATTTAACAACCCTTCAACCTCAGTGTGTGGGCATAGACAAAGTGAGTGTTCATCATCTAGATCACTCCATATATTAATTGGTCAATAATGTTACAATGGTTTCTACAAATTTCTTCTTCACATTTTTTGGTAGCATAAAAGTCTTAAGTGGAAAACAACTGTAAAACTTTAGCCAACTCAAGCACAAGAAAGGGAATTGGCTGAGATAACACCCTGCCATTTCAAGGAACTCAACATGAGTTGACCAAATAGGTCTATGGAAGAAGAAAGCTGGCCAGCCTCTCTTCAGGAATGAATCTAAGATGGGTGTGTCTCCTGCCAGGTTCTTGGGGAGCAATCTCTTCCAACTGCTCCCAGTAAGTGGACTTCAATGTTTGTGTTCTAAATTTCTGGGAGACAGACACTGGGTCTTTCTTGAACTTGGCAGTACATTGGAGACTCACAGCTGTGCATGAATGATCCTGCTATGAGAAATCCATACACTAGGGACATTTCGTTCTCTGGCTAAAGTTCTATTAAATATGAGCGTTGAGATAGTCAACTTGACCTAAGAGATCAATTTTCCCTCTATGTTCCTTCCCCTATTTTTCTGAGGTTGGCAAACAAAGTCTCTCACCTTTCCTTGCTTTCTGATGGAGCAGGTTTGCAAAATTTTAGTGCCAATACAACTTGAATATAAAAGGAAAATATAATCTATTTCTGTATTTTGGTTGCAGTTCATCTGAGCCTCTTCCCAAGCTCTATGTCAATCATGAGTGAGGGTAGGAGAGAGAAATTAATTACACATCCAATCAAGTTTAGAGCTGTCAGACTGTCTTTCTCAGTTGGTGTTCATTCTTCCATTTGGATCAAATGGCCAGTCTCGTATGTTTCCTCCCTACATCCTCCTTTCTTTTCTTAAGATGATATCATAGAGGGAGGGAAAAAGTGGGTTTGATTCATAGATCTCAGTGGTGTGGGAATAAGTGGGAATACTCTGATTCCAGTGGTACCCTCATGCCATCTGACCTCCTTGTTACCGATTCTACCCTCTCCGTTTTCACTAGAATCGTGTTTTCCTTTGTAGGCAAACAAGAACTGGTAAGCAGCTGATCCTGTACTTAGTCTTGAGCACAGTGACCAGAAAAGAGCTTGACATTCCTCCTGTCTCCACAGCCTGCATTTACAGAGGTCTCACCTACGTGCTCAGCCCAGCTCACTGGCCAGCTGACACAGATGCTCCGGGGCCACTTTCCCTAGTGACACCTGTGCCTTCTAGAACCAAGACCAGTGGCAAGTGAAACCTCTCTATGTCTAACCCTAGGACGATGCCACCTTGATGTGGGCATTGAAAGAAAGGTTCGGGCCATCCTTCCACTGTGGAGGATGTGGGAATAGAGAAGAGCAGTGTGTCGCCAGGGACCATCTCTCCTGTGTTTGCTGGACATGTCCACCATCATCTACATGTGTAGCCAAGCTGTGGTCTGCACACCTCTCGCAACATCCCTTTGGTAGGTCAAGCAGAACTCTCCAACAAAACTGGATTTGATGCTGCTCAAAGACTTCCCTAAATCTTGCCCTAGGAATCTGAAATGTGGGGATTTTACAAGGTTGCTAAGCAAACCTGAAGACTCAAATGTTCCTGGTTCTTGGTGTGGTTAATGTGTCTGGAGCACTCCCAGTGTTTCCTCACATGAGTAGACAAAGCAGGGATTCTCTTGGCTGCTCTGTATTGGGGCAGGGTTTGTATGAGGTACCAATCAGCACGCTCTCTCTCTTTCATTCAAAGACACCCAGGTGGTGAAGCATACAGGACCAGATGATGGTCATCATGAAGTGTATAGAAAGTAACCTTATACGCCAACAGCCGCCATGACAGTCTTCTTCAATATTTCTGTCAATAATTATATTTCTAGTACTGTTGTGTCTATGCAGCACATGAATTAAAACTTGAGGACAATGTGCATTGGGTGTGACAGACACTAGGAAGGCAATGATGCTCGGTCCCAACCTAGTTCAGCCGTTGTTTCTTCACAGTGTCCTTATCCCCGGATCTCATGGGAATTGAAAATATACCGTAATAATTTGTCTCTTGCAGATGGAGTCCAAGAAGGACCCATAAGTTAACAAAAATACTCTCTTGTTTAATGTGAACCTCTGGTACATATTTAGAATATTGTTTTAAATAAGACCTTGAATGAACGTATTCTCTTTAATAAATCAGCATTGTCTTGCATCCAAAAGTCTATAGGCCAGTATAGAATTTTGTACATTAGACACAAGTATTGGCTTTGATCCTCGAGATACCCAGCTGGCTCTAGTAGATGGTTCAGTCTCTCTCCATGTACATTATAGGTGTGCATATTATTTACATATGTTTATATATTATGAACACCCAAAATGTAAACAGTTGTGTATATATGTTTTATATTTTTATTTTCATTTTTTGTCCTGAAATACTTGTATTTGAATTCTGACTTACAAGAAACTATTCTTGCTAAATAACTTTTTTTAAATGTATAGTATCTACCAGAGAGTCTATAAATTTCCAGTGAGTGGCTCCTATAAACAGCACTTACGACATGGACACAATCCAAATTTATACTTTTGTTACAATCAACAGCTGTGGAATAACCATGGAGCTCTCATCGCAGGCAACTGTCAAAAGACTCCCTTTGAGGTACACTGGAAACCCCCCATATGTTGAGCTAAGCCTACCAGCGCTACCATTTTCCTCCCTGATGCAAGACAGTGGCATCTTAACTAAAGGACGCTGGGTGTTGTATTCATGCTCCTGTTTCTTCCACAGCTTCCACTCTGCTCTTCCATTGGTTCTAAATGATAACAGTGTAAGGAGTTTAGGAGATTCCTGAAGGTGGGTCTCTCTCTCTCCTCTCCACCCAGGGCTCTTGCTAACAGGTGGATGCTGTCCTACCCCCATCATCTCTTGTACTGGAAAGCTCTCCTTGGGGTCAGTCATGGCCTCAAGAACACCCTTGGAGGACCCCTCCCCTCCAAGTACCAAAACACTCAACATTGCTGTAGTCCTCTGGATTTCTCAGAGCAAAGTTTGTGTTTGCCCTGGGGGAGGGCTTGGCATCCCTGTAAAGCTAATTAGTATTAGCACCCATTCACCTGTGTCCTGGCTGGAGTTACTTATGCAGAACCCCGAGTGAGTCAGAATGAGGTTCCCCTCCCTCCTCTTAGCAATTTAATTTTCATTTACTTTATATCTATCTTAACCAGTTGGCTATCCTCTAATTTAGATTAATGATATGCCAATGTGTAAGGCAAGGAGAAACACATCTCTCCCTCATGACACCTTGTGAATTGGTCAAGGGCAATGACAGTTCCAAGGAGACTTTGGGCTTGAAAACAGAGTTCCCACAACTGCCAGTCCCCTGGCACATGGCCATTGTGTCTATGCATCTTGTGAGAAGATCACAGCAGGTTGTCCCTTGATCGCCACTACAAGCTTCAAAAGGTGGGACAGTGCAAGAGGAGCGCTTGACACCAGCGGCCTCTCCCGAGGTGACTCCAGACGAAGGTCATTGTTAAAAAGAAAGCCACCCTGAGCAGCGATCCGGGCAAGCTCCACAATGCATTTTTATAAAACATACTAATAGGGCACAGCCATTCAGTCCCATTGGAAGACGGTCTTTATTTTATATTCTCCCTCTTTCTCTAAAATGGGCGATTGCTGTTCTGCCAAAGCAGCTCAAAAGGGCCATGAAAGCTCCAGTCCTTCAAAGCTGTTAAATGCGTCTTCAAATTTACAATAAAATCCAGCATGACAAATCTTCCAGTCAAATCTCTGGAGCACCAGAGCAGCACTTAGACAGTTGCCTTTCAGTCAGGGTTTTAGTATTCCACACCTTGAGAAGCACCGAAAGCCAATGTGGGCGAGAAAAGCAAAACAAAACAAAAACCAAGATAGAGACAGAAGAAACGACCCACAACAAAGACAGTGAAAACAATGCAAACAGTCCCGCAGCTCCTAAACACATGCCAAAGTCAACAAGCGGTGCGGGTGGGTCTGCCATCTCTGGGCAGGCAGGTAGGACACAGCAGCCCAAGGCAGAGCAAATGGAGGCGCCGAGGAGCAGAAGTGGGCAGCAGCAGCCTCGGCCGGCACAGCCTGAGCCTCAAGACACACCACCAGCCATGCACAACGCCACATACCTTTCTGGCTTGCTGGTTCTGTCGGCTGAGACAAAGCAGTCCCTTTCGCAGCAGGAGGCCAGAGGAAAACGAAATTTTATTTAGTCTGCACTGTCCCCAGATTGGGTTTCAGAATGCCTGCTTTAGAAGATAGCTTGGATGTGGCCGCTGCGCGCTTTGCATATGAAACTGCAGCAGGAAAAGAAATCTACATAATCAAAAAAATCTGTGCTCTGCGTGTGACAAAAACCCTGGACTCCAGCGACATCGCTGCCGTGTAGGTTTCCCGCAGGTCCTTTGGAGGTGAAATATACTTAAAAAAGCCTTAAATGGCACTGCTCACAAACATTAATAAAGCTATATTTTTCTAATTGATGAAAATACACTTTCCTGGATATAATCCTTCCACCTTGAAATAATTGTGATTCACATATTTATGACTGCATCAATCATTTGTGTGAGAAAAGAACTGAATTTTAAACATGTGCTTATTATTATTTTGTGGGGGGAGGGATTGTTCTGATAATCACTGTACCCTCTGAGCCTTGATAAAATAAAACTGAAGTTTTCTACATCTCTGAATGAGGTACAAAGAGCCCCTGACTTGTCCCTGGGAAGGCTCTTAAATTATTCATATTCAGAGATTGTTTTTAAAAATAGGGAAAGTCTTTTTAACAGTTCTTTACATGTTGGAAATATTTTTTTATAATGAGTAAGGCACTATAAAATGTGTAAAGGGTGCATATCATGGAATCTTTGACTATCCATGTAGTATGTGTGTGTACACACACTATGATTTCAGTGCAGTTATACCATCTGCCTTGGCCAGGGCTGGGATGTGATATGTGAGGTCCTGTGAACTAAGGAGACAGAATGGGGCTGATTGGTAAATATATATCATTTCCAAGAACTATCCTACTTTCATTTCGATAGAACAGTTCTTTGAGGATGAGTGCTATCAATTATTTTTATAAAGAGAAAATGTAAATAAAAAAATTTGAAAGAAACTCTACCTGTATAAAATGAAAGCCAAAAAAACCAAAAAACTGTGACGGTCCTCACCGCACAGTGCTGCGAACACTGGACAGCCTTCCTTCTATGCTCTGAAGAGAGTTCTGTGTAATGAAGCGGTCCCAATGACTGGGGAGCATGGCACCTGCCCGTTGGGATCTGGGGAGCTAGTGTCTCAAGCCATGGCCCAGAGCAGCACAGAAATTTCTCTCCACAATGAGATGCAAACATCTCAGACAACATGCTTCTCCCCAGCCCTGCCTGGCAGCAGCCACAGCAGAGGAAAGGTGGACCCACACTCTTAGAGCCATGCCGGGATTCAGGTTTGCACCTAATTTTCTTGAAGAGCTCTGCCTTGTTCCAACTTGGATTGGCAGGCAGTCAATAAGACTGTTTACGGATGTAAAGGTCTGCTTCAAGTGATCAGTTCCCATCAGGTGCCATGGCATCATGTGTTGAGCTGAGCACAGCACCAGCATTATGAAAGCTGAACATCCAAAGAGCAAGTGGAATTTGGTTCCTTTATGCCCAGAACTGTTGCACCCAGGTCTCCCAGTAAGAAGGGCAGCATGTTGGCTTCTCTGTGGCTTTCAGCAAGGCTCCTTTTGCCTTGGCTTTCTGTTATAACGATTCCGTTAGTCATTAAGCAGGAGTTTTGTCTACATATTATTTTTCATGACAGGGCACCCCTTTCCTGAAGAAGGGTAAGATATGACTTCTTAGCACATCTTCTATCCCCCAAATTCACCGCACCTGGCGTTCACATTCTACCTAATAAGCATCCGTGAATATGCAAATGTTCAGTGTCTCAGTAACCTCATTAATTTATTCCTCAGGCAATCACGGAATGTGAAGCAGTCCTGCACCACTAGTAGTGGAACTGGTGCGATCAGGGCTCCGAGAAGCAGCTGAGGGCCTGGGCTGCATATGGAAATAGCGGTTCATCTCTCTGCTGTCCTTAGACACTCCAATGCAAACAAAGGCAGCCAAAAGTACAAAACAGAAAAAAAGAAGTCCAGGGTTAAAATGAAGATCTTCCCTCCACTACCAAACACAGACTGGAGGTGATTCATGTTTTGAACAAAATCACAGTAAAACAGCTTCCCGACTGTCCAAATTGTTCTATTTTGTTATTGACTGGAGCTTGGGTGGGGGGCGTGGAGCTGAGGGCGACCTGCTTTCCATACAGCATTGCAGTGGAATAATCTTTCGCTTTGCCCACATTAAAAGCCCTGAATAATGTTTATAAAATGTTAGGGAATCCCGGTAGGTTTCCTATTTAACAAGCCATGTATGACAAATCACAGTGTAATGTACTACGTTCTTAATCTTTAATTAGAATGTGAATATCTGCTAGAAAACGCAGTTAACTTTGACACGTTAAATCTTCTGGTTAAAGTGCCTTACAAGAAGGCAGAGATGAAACACTGTAACCATCTCCCCTTCTCTCCACTCACCCAGACAGTTGGGGAAGGATGATAACATCTTGTAATACCTGCTCTGTAGTAATTAATCGCTGTGGTATTTAGGGCCATTCAAGTAGACAAATATGACAGAGACAGGGACAATTAGAAACCTTGTTCAAGCTACATTAACTTTTCCAGCTATTACGGCACAGCAGCTCAAGTTTGCTTGGAAAAGCTGCGGAGGGATTGCTCTGCATTAGCAGTGCGATTATTAATGAAAGAAAAGGAGAATTGTGTTTATTGTAGTTTGAAAATTGCAAATAAATTTCAATTATCTGCTATGTCATTTTGCTAAACATGCACTCTGGAAATGCCTTTGTACTCTAAATCATGAGCTACTTAGAGCAAACTAATACCACAGCCCCTCAGGGAGATAGGAAGTCAATATTTTTGTTGAATTGGGCATCTTTTTTTGTAAGCGGAAACTGGAGATGGGCAGAACCCTCTGAGCAGGCCATTCAGGCAGCAAGGTCCGTGGCACGCTGGCATGGACTTGGCCTCTAGGTTCCAACATTCACTGAGTCAGGTGTCACCAACAGACATGGGGGACATCAGAGCCACTCTGCTCAAGAAAGCCAATGACCCCACTCCTTGGAGAACAACCTCAGGGTAATTTTAAGAAGTCAGTTATGATAAATAAACGATCTCTCCCATCTCTGCTCCTGCTAGCAACGAAGCCATCTTGGGAAACAAACAGGAAAGCCTATGGGAGCTTCTACTGAGCTGGGAGTTGAGGGGGGCGTCAGTGTTTCTGCTGGATCGCTCACGTCTACTGCCACTCATGAGGATAGCTGCCAATCACTCTGAATGGCAACCTTGGTCTTGAAACACACACGCACACACTCACCTCCAAGAGCAGGAAGAAGCCTGCCTTTTCTCCACTGCCTATTGTGGAGCCTTCATTCTCCAGAGCAGGCACTCGGACACGCCCATCCCTTGCACACCCTCCCTCCAGGACTCCCAGGAAAAAGCACACCTCAGAGCCTCTGGCGAAGGCTGAGGAGTTGCCCAAACTTTCAGCTCCATGCTCTCTTTCCACCCCGGCCCAGCTCACGTCCCACTTGCACCCAATTTGTTATTCAATGTGACTGGTCACGAGGAATTGAACATGAAAAAATAATTCTGGTGCTCCCTGGAGCTGGGGACCTGATCCAATTGTCTTCTGTAAAGCAAAGAAAGACCAGCTTAGCATGGCACAAATCTGCATCCCCACCCCAGAATCTGTGGTCACACACACACAAGCACACACAAAAAACCCCGCTCAGTACTCAGAAACAATCTCCCCTCTCAGCCGAGTGCCGATGATGTCAGCTTTCTGATTACAAACTGCTTATTTATGCTTCAACAGCTGCCAAGAGCAGCGAATAAGTGGCTAAGAGTGTCTAGACCAGGCTTTCAGGCCCCTATTGTTTGGGGGTTGTTACCTGGTTGACAGCGATGGGTCCAGCTGCCTGGTGTGAAAGGCAGCAGAGATGGCGAGCCTGTGATTGACAGCAGGGCCCTCGGGGTCAGCCGATGGCCCCACGGCTTTATGCTCTCAGCTCCAAAGGGAAAGCCAGGGTCCTGCCTGGAGGTTGGAGGTGAAAGGAAATGGTGAAGGGTAATGAAAAAATCTTTTGGCCAAATTTGCCATCGTGGACACTTACCCCAGGGAATCAGAGGGTAGCCTGGAGTGGGCACCTGGAGCCCAGGGAGGGAGCCAGGCTGGTAAGCATCCTGGCCCTGCAGGAGTGGGGGAGGGCACCTAGGCACACATACACGCAGTTTCTTTTTTCTTCTTGTTCCCCCTTTTTCTCTGATGAGGAACAGAGCACCTCAAACCGTGTCTTTGTGGCTACTTTGTAACCGCACCATCCAGGAGTGGGATGAGAGTTCCCGAATCCTTCTCTGTTAGTTTGCTCGGTGGAAGGCCAAGGGGATAGATAGGAAGCAGTTCAACATTAGAGGAAAGAAGGAACTTGCAGCTGGTGTCAAAGTCTAATTAGGATTCCCCCTCTACTGACAACCTTCGAGGGCTCCTTCCCGCATGCCTGCAGCCCCATCTCCCTTTGAACACTGGAGGTCAGATACCTTCTTTCCTTCCCCACAGGTCACAGTCCTCAGGGCTTGACTCACAAACATGGTGGTTCCCATCAGGCTCCTCTCCTCACCCTCCCTTCATAGCTTGGGGTTCTTGGGAAGAGGGGAGTGGTTCCAACTGCCCATCAGAGATGCTCTTTGAGCACAGTAGAAATGGTTTCTTCCATGTAGCTGTTGCTCAGACACTTGGATCCATCTGAGGAAGGGCATCTTTATTCATCAGGCACCGTTGTTCCTAGAGAGGTAATTAATAAATTACAGCTCCCAAAGAGGGGCAAGGGGTCCTCACAGTTCCCCACTTACTGTTATTTGCTCCTGACCCCAAGCATTGAAAGCATTATTCTCTGCCTAGGTCTGCTGGCCTGAAACCAGAACAAAACACATAGTAAACCCGAGGACTCTGGTCCTAACATGGTTGCACTTACAAAACAATAATACTATAGATGAAGGATATGGTTTCTACTGAGTAAAACAATAACATCAATTAAAACACATGACTTGAATGAGATGCAAGGAACACCTGAGGAGTCAAAGCTTAATTTGTGTATACAGTTGGCTTTCTCTGTAATATCTGATTCATACTCCGTAACGAAAATGAAATCATGTTAAATTAACTGTAAAAAATAAGTTGATTTAATTAAGCACAGAAAGACTTAATAGATATAATAAAATGTTAAAAAGTCAAATGAGGTGCAGTTACATTTCAGTTAACGCTGCTCAACAAATATACTAAATGTATTCCTTTCAATAATGATGTGTTTTGAACATTTAATTAGATAAATAATGTCTAATCACTTCAGCAGATCTGATCTGGAAAAATCCCTTGTCATCAAAGGTGATTCAGACTTGATATGCCTACCTTCCAAAGAAAGGAGGAGCCTTCGAACTTGGGTTCTTGTCAAAGAGCTGGGCAGAAAGCAAGGTGAACGCTGCCTTCTGTGCCTCATAAAAATGCAGGGTTTACTAAACAAACTGCTATTTACAATAAGAGGAGTGTTATTGGGAATAGACTTCTGTGTGTTTGCCTTTCCTTAAGCATCGGAAACTAAGCAGCTGATAAGAAAAGGTATTCAGTGTTAGCTGTCCTATAATTCATCACAATACTGTTTCCTTTAATAACTACTTGGCTCAAGTGATTGGCATGATTACAAGAAAATTACTTCAAATTATTCATCTCTTATCTTTCCTCTAAGATGTCCTAAGTTGGATGATAGTTAGCATAATGGGACTCTATTAATTACTAATGTGGAAAGTCCTTCAAATTTAGATAGAGTTTGTAGCCCAAATAAAGAACAGAGTGCCAAATTCAAACTTTCATCATCTGCTGCTTAAGATGGTGCCACCCACTGTCTATTAAATGGAATGTCAAGGACATACAATTCTTCATTCTTGGAATCTGCTCAGAAGAACCCAGCCTGTATATGCAAAACAGACACACAATTAACATCTATATGTATACACACACACACACTAATGTGCACACACACAAAAGAGCCCACACCTAATGCACAAAAGTATTGATATATTCTGAAACGTAGAAAACGATTAGCATAAAATTACCATTTCAAGCTTATGGTGTTAATTTATCCATCTCTTTTTGAAAAAGAAGAAGAATTCTTGGTAAAGAATCTTTCCATTTCTAATATTGCCTTGAATAATTTATTTTGGGAAATATACCTATAAGTCTATTTTGTTCATCCAAAGTCATAATTTTGTATGAAATTCTATAAAATCTTGAGAATTTTGAGTTTATACATAGATCAATGTCAAAAATATATCTAATCTTTTAATTGGAGGGAGAACTATATAAATAGAACCCAGGCATACACACTCAAAGTTTTCTTTTGTATTTCTTCTAAATAGTCATCCTGTTGTAAATTATGTCTTTCTACTCAATGCTCTGAAGAATATTTGTCTTTCTTACAATACTTATTTTCTATTTTTTAATGTAACTGTATTTCTTTTTGTAAAATAATGCCAAGAATCCAAAATCCTGTAAAGTGTATAAGTTGCCATTGGAAATCTAAGGGTTCTTTGTGTGTAAATAACGACACAGCTATGTGGAGGCCATTTGTCTTTTTGTTGAAGTCTTTCCAACTTAGCTCCTTGAAACTTTCCACCTTTCACTGTTTACTCCAGCAGTCAGAGTTGTTTTCCTTTGGACTTGTTGTACATACACAAACATTTCCACATGCATGTAGAGTTCCACAAAAATTGAAGCATGCACATGACCGCTATGCATAGAAAACTATGATGCCAAACTCCTGTTGTGCTGATCATGTTTCATGGCTCTAAGAGCTCCCCGTGCACCCCGTGCCTGGCCAGCGTTCACTTGCTGCTGTTCAACCAGCTTCTAGCCCATCTACAGCTGCGGATCCCGGGCATTCCAGCACAACCCCATGACTCTTCCCTCAGTGCCAGGACTTTCTGATTGCCTGTTGTTCCTTTTTTCTAACCCGCGTGAGCCTGTGGTTTTATTGAACTGTTATTTCTGACCTTTGTGGTCTTCTTTATTATCTGTGTTAGCCTCCTAACAATCACTGAAGTTTTAATTCTGAGGCCATCCCTTTGGGTCCCTCCAGGCATCTGGTTCTGGTAGAAAGCTGCCCATATTTCCATCAGCAAAGGACTAACTTGGAATTTAAAATGCAATACAGTGAGCACTTCATGATAAAATATGGCACGTGAAAAATATTTGGGTGCAAACATGAACTCACTAGAGTAGGTCCGTTTAGGATTTTGTCATTGAAGAAATATATTTCTAAGGATGATGGGTGAACCAGAATACTTCTATTTTAAAACATTACTGAACTTAAAGCATATAAAAGGAATTATATATTTTATGTATTTGTAATGAAGACTAAGAAATGTATATAGAGGTAAAAATGATATATCTCATATTAAGTACAAAGCATCCCACTCCCTAACTTTAATATTATAAAAAGTGAATTTTTAGTGTTCTCATTCTCTTCATAATTTTCTCTTTTTTAATTCATTTGTATGCCTGCATTGAAGGATCTTAACAGAGTAAAACTTGGAATTTTGTGCTTACTTGCAAGCAATTTAAGTGTTCTACTTAAAATTCAGGAAAGTAGTCTTGTTTGGGTGGCTTTTTCATGTGTAAGTTGCATAGTCTGGAACTTGGCCCTTCTCTGGAATAAATTAAGTTCCAAAGGCCATGTGAGCTCCTGCTTAGTCATGAATGTCCTGGCATAACTGCTTAGTCACCCTTTGCCTCAGTTTCTTCATTTGCAAATGGTGGTTCTGATCCGTGTTTCTTAGCCAAACTATTTTTAAGCCTTACACTTATGAAAGGCACTTATGTACCTTGGAAATGCAGAATTAATTACTAAATCTAGCTATTTTAGATGCAAGAACCTGAAAAAATGAAAGGGGAAGGAATGAAGTAGATTTTTGTCCCTTCTTTGAATGGGTGAATTTGAACTCCCTGGAACTTCTGTCCATAGCCTACATGGATTAAACATTATCAAATAAACTCTGAAGCCATCAAGGGTGAATCAAAAGCCTCTGCTTGGCTCATATGGTTGCTGTCACCCTACCATGGGCCCCTCTGCTTCAAGCACCTCATTTTGCTCCCTGGGGGATGTGCCAGAAGCTGAGGAAGCAAAACCTACGACACGAAGGAAATTTGAAAGTACGGAATTTTTTAAATTGAAGAATGAAATTGATTAAAACAATATTATGTTCATAGTTCTGAAAGATGCATGTGAGCACGAGTGTGGGGAAAACTACTGCTCCGCTCAAATCACAAGAAGTAGCTAGAAATGGAAAATTGAATAAGCAGAGAATTCTCAATTCGGGAGAATTGGCTGAAAGGTTCTTGGAAATGACAGTTGCAAGGTTTCCAGCCTGAAGAGGACATTGAGAACAGAGAGCAGGCGAATGTCACACAGGAACATCTTCCAACAGCTCACCGGGATAGTTACAGATCTTGCTACTGTCCCCAGCCACAGCCCACCGCCGTGTGACTATGTACACCTATGGGAGAAGTGCTCTCAGACCCAGACTTCAGGGCATGTTCCTCTGGTGGAACCACTCACTCCTCCCCAGTGTTTTAGTAGCACTACTACGCAATAGTAGGAGTTTATTTCTTTTTTATCCAAAAGCAAAATCAAATCCTATACAAATAAAATATTTACCATCTTTATCATTTTGAAGACAAGCCTGTTATGACAAATTTATGTCTTCTGTTAATTTATCAATTAACTCTTCCAGATAACTGACATTTAAGGAATAGACACCTAATAGGATTTCTACGTATATTAGTTCAATGAGATATTACACAATCAGTAAATATACAGCAATTAAATTGAATCCAGAAATGTTTCCAATGACTAAGGCTCCACTAAACATGAGTAGAAAACTGGCAACAAAATTTGGAATTTATTTCTATATCCAATTTAAAGAGTATTATCCAAAACTATCCAAAACGATAATCAAGTTTGTCTATCATCACTCTGTGTACTTAGCTAGTTTGACAGAGAGCTATGTGAATATTTCAGAAGTGTTGGTGACATAAAACACATAAATCAGGCAGTCATTTTCATTTGTTCTCCCCTCCAATCCTTCCACAAACATACTAACCTATTTTATAATTCCCGAGTATCTCTTGTCTATTTCTCTGGATAGAAGGCCTTCCGCTTTTCCTTATTCTCCAAAGGCTCATGGTTTGTGAGGTGGACTGTACAATACAAGAGTGAAGTAGAGCTCCGTCTGTGGAGCTGGGAGAACACAGAAGAGGGAGCACTTGGAGCAGCACTCGTAGGTCCCGCTTCTAAAGTCAGAAGACAGTTTCTTTGCAGGCACGGGGAAGAAGGGCAGAGTTGTCGGCCCAAGACTTGGATGTCTGTGTGTAAACTCTTATTCTGGTCAAGAAAAGCAAACCTAGAAAGTTGGGCCCACTGAAAGGTGTGGACATGAAAGAAAGAGAAAGTCACAAGAGATAAGGAGCTGGCTTCAGGGGACAAAGAATGGCTGGCACCACGTGGCATCATGGAGGATTTCAGAGCTCTGTCTGTTCTCTCCTGATCACCATGCAGCTTCCCTCATGGAAACCCTTCTGGATGTATTTGGAGGAATAGGTTTACCTCTAGGTTGGTAGTTGGGATCTGGACCAGAACACTCTGGTGCTGGCCCAAACAGGCCTTGTTTTTATGCAGATGCTGCATTGAGGTGAGTCCACTGTATACAAACCTTGGGCTGTGTGAGCCCCTCCCCAGCCCTCTGATGTTACCTCTGCTCATTAACCCTCTGTGATTGATGTCTGTAGGTGGACCTAGGCCATCTGCATTCTACCAAAACTGCTTCCTTTTCTCTCCCAACTCTCCCCAAATTGTAAAGGCGACTAAGAAGACCAGTGACCAGAAGATCAAGGGAATTGGGCGCTGGGCACAAGAAGTGGGAAGTCAAATGGGGAAGCCAGCCGGAGGAAGTTGTGGGCAGAGAAAAGGCAATGCTGATCTTTAGCTCGCCTCTGCTGAAAATTCTGGGAAAATTCTGCCCCCTCGGAAGCTGTACTGGGCAAGACTCTGGAGCACAGGTGAGAGGCTGAGGAGGCCAAGAGCAGCAAATTGTGAAGCAGCTCTGAGCTGCAGCCTGGCCAGGTCCTATACAGACCAGGATGGAGCCAGGACTCAGGCATAGTGTGGCTCTGTGGCAAAGCATCTGCTTTCAGCCCGTGCCTCCCACGTCTCAAGGGTGTCACAGGCTGAGGTTCAGGATGGGAGAGACAAGATAGCACAAAAGAGAATAGGTAGGTCAGATAAGAAAGTATGATTCCATAGGGGTCTATGTCTTCATCTCCTATGAGTAATTTGATCAGGTTGAAGCTATTTTTTTCCATCCTCATCTGAAAGGGAGTTTTTGCCTAATCTAGACATGTGTTCAAATGATTCGTAAATTATCGTGTCCCATTAATAATTTCCTTTAGTTGTTAATGTGACCACAGCATGTTATCAAAAAGGAATGCTACATATGAAAATATTTTTAAAATTTCAGTGGTTATTTTGCAAATTTATAAAATTCCTTAAAATTTGAACATTTCAAAATATTTACTATTTGTAAGAATAATGCATACTGTGGTTTGAAAACTGAAACACATAGAAAAATGAGAGAAATGCATCATAGAAATACATTATGTATTTACAAAATGTTTTGAATGAAATATTTTTCTTGTATAAATTCAATTATTCACTCTAAAAATGGCCACTCTTGTCCTGCATGCACCGAGGACCACGTGATATTTAAAAAAGGAGGGAAAATATTTACTTCATCATTAGTTTTGTTATGTTGAATTAGTGGAAAAAATTCAGTGTAATATGCCAACCAGAAGAAGCCCACGGTATATATAGATAATGTGGTGTTAAGTAAAAAATGTATCACTCTAAATGACACAAATTCTGAATAGTCAGAGCGCACAGACAGCACGCGACCACCTTTTCACTCTTTGTCAGCTTGCTTGCTTCTTGGTAATTCCAGGTGGCTAACTTTGGTGTGGACTTGAGGAATAATCTTGATTCCATACTTGTTAGTCTAGTAGATATGACATTGTTAAAAGCCTGTAATTGACCAATGACCTGCCCGGAGAGAAAGACTTGCTGCGGAGCTCTGAGGGGCTCTGAGCTCACCACCTGCTCATCAGACCCTATTGCACCAAAGAGATGATGGTTAGAGACCCCTCAGTGGACAATCTTGCCTATCATTTCCTGCCACTTATGTTGCCGTTGTATTTGGAGGATGGAGCAAGAAGGTTTTAAAGCTTTCAGTGGGGTCAGCGATGGGAGGTTGCCTGATCATAGCTTCCGTCAACTGCAGAACAGGATCTGGGTAGGAAGAGAGAAATTATGAAGTTACCCAGGATCCTTGTTATTTTCTGCTCAGCTTCTTAGAATGATTTTGGATTAAGAAAACTTACCTTAATGTTTGCTTCATTTCCATTTTAGACTTGGCCTAGACCTGTGCCTAGGAGGTTGGAAATACCCTGGACCATTCACAACAGCCTTCCTTCCTCAGCCTAATGCACCTCAGGGTTCAGTGTAGCCCTGGGTGGGGGTAGGGCTCTGCAAAGGCCTCTCACTGAGGACAAGGGAGTGTTGAAGCCCTACTGTGCACAAGCCTTAGGCTCTGAGCCAGGAAGTAGGTTTTTCCTGCTTTCCTAATTTACACGGGGGTTCCATTTAGGCTCTCCGTGGGCTACATTCACGATTTTTCAATCTGCAGGCCAGGACCCATGGAGATATGAAAATTTTCTATCTTTAGGACAGAAAATAATTGTATGTTTCACAGATAATAAGGTGTGTTGTTGTAATAAAACTTTTGTACCAGCTAAGATGACATGAATGTATCCTAGTGTACAATATTAGAAATATTTCTGTTAGCCATGGTTAAAGCTTTATCATCATGTCTATCATTTCAGCTAATAACTTATTATTATTAATAAACAGTAAGAATAATATGTCACCATAGTACATGCTATAATAGTTCAAGGCATCTGTACATTGATGTACATGGCTCTGGGAAACCTGAGAAATTCATTGGGATTTTTAACTTTACCTGGTAACAACCAGAGCAGAATCTCAGGGGAGTGAAACGCTGAGCGGCTAAGTTTCTTTACCAGACCTAAGACCTAGGTATGTCAGAAAGATGAAGAGAATTGCCACTGTAAAATCCCATGTTTTATGTTGGTAAACAGCCAACCTGGAGCTGAGAGGTTTAGATGAAAAGTGTCCACTTAGTTTTACTGCTGAGAGAGTTGGATGGTTTTCTAAGAAGAAGTGAGGTTGCAACATGACAAAACTCTTGAGGTGACAGGTTTGCACCAGAGCCAAGGAAGGTGATGGGTTCACTTGCTCATACCTCTTACCTGGGGAACTGTTGGCACCATGGTCAAGACAAGTGGATCAAGAGAGATTTTTTAAGACAAAAATCTCCATGTAAAAAAAGGGATAAGACTGGAGAGGAAAAGCAGAAATAATAATTGAACTTAAATTAAATTAGCAAATCCTCAGAACTTCTTTTATAGCGTTCCTTTCATCCTACCCTACTTCCATGAACACAGTCTTGGACAGATGCATGATGGATGTTCCTCCATGAGACTGTTCCCGGGTCTGCACAGACTTGATGGTCATTTTAGGCATTTTTCTAAATGGTTCCTAAGCACCTGAAAGAGGGAGGGCAGGAGCCAGCGCACAGGGAAATCACGATCAAGGCTGAGCCACATCTTGGGGGACAGAACTTGGCAGCAGTGCATGGGTTTGGAAAAGGAGAAACTATCCTAAAGTAGTTAATTCTTGCCTGCATTTCATTGAATTGTGGCTCAATCATGAATGACCAGAAAGTCCCCTTACAAATAAACTACAGACTACACTCATTTTACAGTGAAGGATACTGTAACCCAGAGGTCACAGGCTCAAAGTCATACAATTAGAACTGGAAGTCAGGGCCCCTCCTGGGCTTGGAATTCTTTCTCTTATTATCTTCTTGTACCCCTCAGAGAAGACTACATGTGTCCAGCTTCCTCAATGGTGAATAGCATTTAGAAAGTGATCTGTGGTGAACTGATCAGCGTCTCACATAAAATCAGAATGTGGCCTTGAAGTAGCATCACCACAGGGTGAGCTAACTTGCTCCCACAGGAAGATCTCTGTCCTGCGCAGCCTGTTCACTTGATTCATTATGTACATGGTGGCCCTACAGGACCCCTGCAGAAGGAGCAGAAGGGACAGTGACCTCCATGTGGAGAAAGTTGATACCCCATATCTCCAGACAGACACACCAAAATGGAAACTGAAGAGTCTATGTAAACAGTAGGTCTTCCCTTCCCCAAGAATCCTAGTGGACGCCAGGTACCCAGGAGAACACGATCTCTAGATGCCCTGGGCTGGTCCCTGCTCACACACACCTGAGTTACAACTTAGTTATCAGTTGGGCACAACATACATAGTCCCAGGCCAGTTCTACTCCCATGCCTGTACCAACCATGACATCATACAATTGAGCTCTTGCCAGTATGTTGTCATGAAATCATCAGAATCACTAATCTTTTGGCATCGTTAATAATCAAATAAATAAATCATTGATAATTCAATAAAAGCGTTACTCGAGCACATGTGCTGTGACCCTGTGATGGCTTCCCCGATGACCAACATGAGTTCTGACTAATCAGTGGGTCGTATATACTATGCGGATGAACATTCCAGGTGGGATGAAAAGACATGGCATGATTTTATAATGCCACTCAGAATGGCATGCCATGTACAATTTGTGACTTATTCTAGAATTTTCTATTTAATATTTTTGATTGTCATTCCTTGTGGGTACATAACAATCACAGCAAGAAAAACCATGCCCAGGGGGAGTCATAGGAACAAGGAGACTATGCATATTTGAGAACTTTATGATATTGCAAATTGGTCATATTAGTCTTATGTTTATTCTCCCCCACCCCATTCCACTGAGGGCCCTCCTCAGTGGGCTTATCAGTAATCACTGTGGGGTCATGAATGCACCTGTCTCTGGGGAGGCAATGCCTCAGAATACGCCTTCCCACCCTGTGGCTCTTACATCCTTTCCACCCCCTGTTTTGTCTTAGCCTTGGAGGATGTGTTAGAAGTCTCCTTTAGTTTTTTATCTGCCTCTGATTCTTCTGCTTCGATGAGCTTTGAGTCTCCTTGCTGTCTACTTCCATTTCGTTGAAGGAGGTTCTCAGGCCAGCAGTGAGAGCAGCCAGCCCTCGTGTTTAACCTGTCACTTCCTCTGAAATGTCTCCTGGACCCTGGCAGGTATGATAGAGATCACTGGTCTCATGCTAGGCAGTTGGCTAACTTTTCTTGTTACTAATGGGTCCTGGGTCTCCTTGCTATTCACTCTCACCTGAAAAAGCAGACTCTCCAACCAAGAGTGAGAACAGCGTGGACCAAAGGGGATTCACATAGTCATTTAAAAGACATTTTATTTTGATGGGCATGACCTCTCCTTTTAGCCAAAGAACAGTGGGACCTTCCCTCTATGGTCTATGATCCTTTAAGCAATCAATTCTCTCCCACTGAACAGGCCCCATTACTATCAGAGAGCAGTTTAGTAAGATTTTTAAATCCTTATTATTTTGAAAATCTGTTTAAATTCAGCTAAAAGTAAATTTGTAAGTTTTATATAAGGGTTTGCCCAGATCTAGCTTTTATTTTGTAACCACACATTGCAAACTTTTACCAAACCTTACATTCCATTTTTTGATAATGATTAACAGTTCTCTCTTAAGTTGCTATAGGAGTACTTCATTCTTTGGATGGGGTGGGATTTCCCATGACTTCACTTTTGCTATGGAAAATATTTATTTTCCTGTTTCTCTATGTTCTTGAAAAATAAAGAATGCATTAGAACTTAAGAGAAGGAGATAGAAATCAAGTGGAGAAAAGAGCGAAAAACAATGGCCACAAAATGTACATTTGCAAATATGCTATGTTTATGGGGTTGAGTGGAGTGAGGAGAGCGCTTCCTGCTCTGTGAGTCCTTGGGTGCTCTTGAGGATGTCCTGATAGTTCTAAACTAAGGTCACTTTTCATTTAACACTCAGTTAATAAATGTTTGGTGAAATAAACAAAACACTGTATAGAGACGTATATGAAATACGCTTCTTATGTTTCCTGTTCCTCCCCACATCTTGGGGAGATACAAGCAAGTGACCCCACCCCCTGATGGCAGGAGCTGGGGCTGCAGAGCACAGCCTGGAGCCTTCACCAAGGATGATAAGCCTGCGTGAATTTTACGAGTCTCAGTATCAAGGTTGCCCTCGCCCAAGGGATTTACGAAGAAGGGGTGGGGGAGGGCAGGCAGATGTATGAATAACTGGCATTGTAAATCTTCACCGTGGCAACCCCGAGCTGGAAAAGTCTGTGATGGGTTCATGACTTGAGAAGAAAGCCACACAGCAGAATGTGAATGGATTTTCTTCAGCTGCTTAATACACTGCTCAGAGGAGCTTAGGGGGTGCGTGTGAGTGTGGGGAAGTGCGTGTGTGTGTGTGTGTGTGTGTGTGTGTGTGTGTGTGCGCAAGCATGGCAGAGAGTGGGTGCGTGTGTAAGAGAGGGGCTCTCTGGAAATTCGTTAGAAGGAATTACTGGTGTTTTACAGCGAGCCAGCTTTGGGGGCAAAAAGAAGACTGTTTAGCCTCAGAATATAAATGACTGGATTTTGCTTGGGGGAGAAAGAAGACTGGGGGAGGGGACAGGATTATGCAAGCCAGGAACAATGAGCAAATTGGACCTTCAGCTACACAGCACAAGGTCACGGTGAAAGTCACGGCATTGGTTGGTGGAGGTGGTGGATAGGAGAAAACGGCTTATGATAAATCGCTAGCCATTCTGCAAAATCTGGCAGTTAATGAAAATAAGATGCATTTGAGTAGTCTACATGAACACCTGATTCCTCCTCCCTCTCTCCACACACACACACACACACACACACACACACACATGCACACACACGACATGCGGCCTGCTGGTGGAGGAAAGCAAAGCCTTGCCTCTAATTGTGCAATTATAAAACGGAAATGATGCGGGTTTGGCAACACGGGGAAAGAAGGCAGCTCAGTAACATTGTTTAATAACAAGCAAATAAAGCTCCGAGGGGAAAGAGGTGACTATTTCTGCTTTAGACTCATTAAGGAGCCTGAAACATATTGTAAAAGAGTGATATTTAATTATGGGCTGGACTGATAACAGAGAGCAAGGCCTCACTGGGAGAAAGAGACCCTGTGCTCCTAGGCGCTCACAGCTCCAAGCATCAATTACCGTGATTATCTACCCAGCGCTTGCAAAATGCACGTCTCCCTGTTCCATAGGCGACCCGTAAACAGGCGCTGCGCAGGCAAATTTATGGGCGCAGGCAGCCAGGGCCAGGTGGGAAGGCCAGCCTCCTGTTGGCGCTCCCCAGCAAAGTGGGAAAGAAGCAAAGGAGAGAGAAATCCGTCTTTTGCAGCGCTGAAAGAACAATTTATTACCAAGCGTTTGCAGAAGACAGCGTTTGTTGCCTGCTGCTCTTTTCCCCCCTCTGCCTCCGTTGCCTGTCTGAATGAGTCATGGAAGTGCGGTAAGCAACCCCTGTCAGAAGGGACCCCTTGGCACAGTCCCATCAAACTTTTTTGGTGATCTGGTGGCCGCAAGGAATGAGCAGTGACACGTCCATCTTCCTCTCTGGGCTTCCTTTCAGGAAAGGCTAGGATGACCTGTTTGTTCCTTTGAAATCAGCTGTTGGTGAAAAAATCAAGCTGTGGTGTGCCATACATGGGTGTCTTTTGCAGGCACTAAGGAGTTTTGTTATGCTGTGTGTGTGTGTGTGTGTGTGTGTGTGTGTGTGTGTGTTCAGGTTGGACTGTGAAGGTCCTGGACTTGAAGAAAGCTTGGCAAGCCTGGTATGGTCCCAAGGCTATTGAAGCTGAGGAAGGAGGATTACAAGTTTGAGGCCAGCCTGGGCTACATAGCAAAGCTGAGACCACCTTGCAATCCGGAGTGACACATTTGTTTCTCCAAGCAAAAACTAAAATAAAAATGATGATCGCTAGGCAGTGGTGACTGACAAATCTTTTCAGATGAGCCAAGGACACCTGACTGCTTCAAGAAGTCACGCAAGCCTCTGCTTGAGAAGCTCAGCTGCGTTTGCTGCGAGCAGAGGCGACTTTCAGGTCAAGACTCTCTGAGGCAAGTGTTCAGTGTGAGCAAGTGATCCGATGGTCACTGTCTGAGCTGGCTGACGCTTTTTTGTAAGCCTTTTCTAGAACAAGATTGGTCAGCTTCATGCAGGGAGCAGAGCCACCATAGGTGGCCAACAGGGCCAGGTGCTGGCTCAGCCTTGCTCACAGCCAGAGTTGCTGGTGGCTCACCAAGTGATAAGCACGGAGGACCACTCCTCTCTGTGAATGTTCTTGTCAGCCCCATTGGGAAGAACAAAGGAAATTTGGGCTACTTTTTAATTCTCCGCTCTCAGCTCATCAACACTTGGTTTGCATTAAAATGTAAGAACATTGCACTCCACACTCTGCTAATAATCAGAAAGTTCCGCTTTGAAGTTTCCCTAGCTCCCAGCCACTCTCCCTGACAGATGTTCGCCAGAGAAAGACTCAGGGGGCATTTTCTTACAAGCATTCCGGCTGAGACCGGTAACCATTGCGCCACTTCCGACCAGCCATCTCTGGAGCACCAAGGAAAAGCCGTTCTTATTTATCTCCCGTCTTGCTCCTTGCCAGCTCCCCACCATCACCGGCATGACCTCTGAAGACTCGCATTAATTGCACCTCAGTCTTTCCATAGCATCCATTAATAAAAACTGACGATGTTCTCAACAAACGCACATGTCCTGATAAATGAGGGTCCTGACTTAATTGCTCTGTAAATTAAGAGCTCACCATAGTGACAATAGAGGAGAGTTTTAATATTTAAAAACTCATTAAATTTGTGTACTTTGTGAATAATTAAAGTCACAAGACCACTTTAAGGAGCTAATTTAAGTTTCATTCTTAAATGTATATCACAGATGAGGATAATTCATCTACCAGAATAAAAAAAAAAGTTAGCTAACTGACTTTTTGTCCCAATTACTAATGGGCTCAGAATTACTCCTTTTCAGTGAGGCGACCAAAGTGGTCTGTAGTTTTCTGCTTCAGTTATCTGTCGGTCCTGAAGGGAAACGCCCAGATGGAGGCACATGGCTGGCTGGACCTTTCCATTTTTACGTGAAGAGAGCTTACTGGCTGGCATTTAATTGATCATATTGGAAATAAGATCTATCTTTTAGATCTCAAGGGTTTTTTTTTCAAGGAAAAGGTTCTGGTGTTTTTGTTCATGACTCACAGCTGTGTGAGTCTCTAAACACACAAGTGCATGTGAGGAAGCCAGAACTTCAGAAGGTTCAAACCACCAATCATGGTGGTTAGAGAGGGAACTCTCTCCAAAGAGTCTGCGAGGGAACCTCAGAGAAGTAGCTCGTTCCTCCCTTAAATCAGAAGTGGGACTTTCGACACCAGGATTGCTGGAGTCTCGTGTGGGCAGGTGGGGTGGAAGCTGGTTCTCAGGGACTTGGCTTCCCTGTCATCCTCCACTTTCACATTTCAGGCTCCTCACACACACGTGCCAGTGTCCGTGTGGTCGTCCATAGCTAGATGACACTTGTGGTTTGCTCTGCGTTCAGAGACCACTGGGCGTTTGAAAGTGTGTGCCCTGTGGAAAGCAAACATAAGGGACCCCGTCTGGTATTTGTTCCTGGAAACACAGGCACCATTTTTTTTTGAAAGAATAATTTTCCTGTGAACTTGATACTTCTGAAAATAAAAATGAAAAAAAAAGTCTGGATGGGGTGCTTTGATTAAAAGGGACCATTGATCTGTCTTCAAACACCATTTACCATGGAAAAGAGGTGTCTATAGGAAGGAAATGATATTCATAAAGTGCTCTGCTATCACAGGCTGGAGGAAGAGAGGTGGGTTCTTGGATGGGGAAAGGCATGGAAATAATTCTTTAAAGAAGTACAGTTCTAGTTTTGTCTAAAAGACCCAGATGAATCTGGTAGCAACTCCAAATCTGGGCTGTTTCTCTGTCCTTTTAATAGTCGAAATTGAAAAGGTGCAGAGAAGAGAAGGTAAAAAATGCTCCCCAAGGCTAAAAATAGACTTTTTATTTTTTGCCCTCAGAAACCAACTTTTCACCACGGAGAATGCAAAAAGAGAAGCCATTCTTTCTTGCTCTCGGTTCATTTTCTGCACTCTGCTTAACGGCCTTCCGCCTGGATGAGGGGCCATCCTTCCAGAGTTCTCAAGTATAACAAAACTACGATATTAAAATGCTCTCACAATGAATCCCATGGGATTGGGGGAAGCTATGTTGCAAATGGGATTTTGCACTGTGTGAATTGCCAATCCCAAAAGATTGTGAAATCCTGTGGCTAGGCACAGGTCCTACAATATGTGCATTTGTGAAAAGGGAATGTCATCACTACATATTATTTTTACCTTTGGCAAGAATTTTATAAAATTTCAGATCATCTCACACTCAAAAATACTTCTATAAGGGTGGCAAAATTGAAATGAGATCTCTGTGGGTGCCATGCTATCATGCATTCGTTAATTTGTTCTTGTATTGTTTTTTCATTATTTGACCTGGAGAGTGTAAGCTGCTCGTCCTGAAAATCCATCAACCTGTTGAAATCACAGTGGTTGCATATACTACCATGGCCATCGGAGGGGGAAAGAGAAGGGAAATGGTGCTACTTCAGAGAATGATTGCCAGAAATGAAAGAGAGCAAGAAGGGAGTTGAAGTGTCCTCTCCCTTCTTCAGTTCTGTTTTGGGTCTGAGAAGAGGACAAGGGAGAAGACACACATCCAGAGGGAAAGAAATGTGAAGAATAACCAAGACCACAATACACAGAGCTCCTGGTCCCAACAGAAATGCCGCTTCCCATGCTAGGGGACAGAGAAGGAACGGGATTGCTCATACCAAATGGCGATTTCATTACTAAGTTTTCATTCAAAAGAACATTGGTTAAATCTGACCACCATCAAGTTTGCCTGTGTCAGAAACCATTGCCTTTGCAATCTAATGGGCACGTGGAAGTGCCTTCCCCTCCACCAGGGGGCAGACGTGAACCCTTTGATTGGCCAGAGATCTTTGGACATCTCATTTGATTTTGAATAGTAATTTGCATATCCCTTGCACTCTTTCTGTCACCCTGGAATTATTTGTATGGACGTCTCAAGAGAAACTCCAAAATTCTATGTCACGCTCTGGCCTTCACTTTACCAGTAAACAACACTGGCAGGGACAAACGCCAGCTTTCGTGGTTAGTGATCCTCACTCACATCTCTGGGCATTTGTCATTTGAGGTGTGGGATGCATTTACTTCCAGAGTCTGTAAGATATGATGCCATTCAAGCTGTCATTCTTTTATAAGAACCCAGAAGCAGCTCTGTTAGTCATTTGAATAGCATCATTGGAAACACCCTGTTTAAGTCAGAATGTTGATCCTTCAGCGCCTCAGAGAGCGTTGTCTCTGCCGAGGGTTATGCTTCCTGAGTGTTTTCGTTCAGTGGACAGCTTCCTCGAAGAGGAGTGAAGACACTCTGAATCCTCCAGGGATCGGAAGTCACCTCAGCATGGCGCTACCTAGTGGTCACTGTCTTTATGGGTGGTGGAATCAAAGGGTGAGCAGGCTTTTCAGGAGAGAGAGTAAATGGTGAAAATAATTAATATAATGACAACTGAAATATGCTCAGGGGAGCTGTAAAATGCACTCCCTCCCGCACCTGACTCAGGACTGACTGGTCATTGGAGTTGCTTGTTCACCACATTGCTGAACAGTACATCTGTTGGCCAGCCCCAAGCCCTACGTAACACGAGGAATCTGATGAGTGATCACAGTTTGAGTTAATAGATGTGAATGGATTGAGTTTAATTAGCACATCCTAACGATTCCATGTTGAGGGTTTGGCATTTGGAGAAAACCAGAGCAATGTTCAGTAGCACCAATCCTTGAAAACAGACACTTGGGAGAAATCACAATAGGAAGCACGAGGCCTACTGAAGTCCACTAGCCCATGACCATAGCCGGGCAGGCCAGGCCTTGGAATCCAGCCTCCGAATCTGACAGGAGAGTCATGCCTCTGTTCCTGAATCACGCCGGGTACCACTGTGATCTGCCAGAGGAAAGAAAACGATGCAAACAGGTGAGTTTAGAACCACCCTTCTTTCCCTCAGAAGTGTAATCCAATAATGCTCTTCAGAAGGCTGGGGGTGTTTGCTGATGGGTAAGCTGGTTCTGGCTCAGACTCCAGTTAGAAGCCCTCCTGTGACGGTGCAGCTCATGATTCATCTCTTGGAGATTGCCCTGCCTGACTGAGTTGTCCTGTAATGATTTTCCGGGAGACCCATGGAGTAGATTACAGACATACTACAGGTTGAGCTCTCACCATAGTATTAAAGTAGGAAAATCTACTGCTCACTCCTGCTGTAAAGTTCATGAAAAACAAGCCCTCCATAGCTGCATACTTAGGTAGGATGGCTACTAAAGAGCACAGTTGTTCCTGTAGTTATATATTCTGAGGTGCTCACTAGAAAGTTAAGCTGTGGCTGGGGAAAGGAAATTGCTCAGTGGTTAAAGCCACTTGCTTGTAAAATCTGCCAAAGGCACTTGCTTGCAAAACCTAGGGTTTGGCTCTCCAGCACCCACATAAAGCTTGAGGCCAAACTTTGTGCAAGCATCTGGCATTCTTTTGCAGTGACAAGAAACCCAGGCAACACACACACACACACACTCACAAATAAGTAAATAATTTTTTTTAATTGAAAGTTAATCCATTCAGGGCTTTTCTATGATTCAACTCCCCTCTTTTTCTTCAGTGTTTTATTTTATGAATGTATTTATACTTTTATGTTAACATTATTCAACTTTAAGATTTTGATCACTAATTTTTTTTTCCAAATAACAAAAGAGGAGGGTCCTGCTGCAATGAGAAAACCCAGGTTTGGATTGCCTATTTGTAGGCCATTTCTTTCAGGTGTTTAAATTGTCATTCTAGATGGGTTCATTGATTATTTTGTCTTTCTCTTGATTGGTCCTGCTAATCTCATTTGGAATGCTTCTTTTTTGCCTCTAATAATCTGCATTACATTGTCAGTTGTCTTTGAAACAGAGGAACACTACAAGCTGGATGTGTGTGACCTGGGCCCTGGGCAGCCTTGTTGTTACTCAGGGATCAAGCTAACTGCTGGTGCCGTGTCCATCTGATATTTTCCCCAAATCTTACAACCTTGCTTGGATCTCTTAGATACTGCAAATAATAAAACGTCATGTTTATAAAACTACCTAGATAGTTAGAAATCCTCCCTTGGACTTTTACCAGGCAGATTTTTCTCTTTGGAAGAACAAACCAGGCAAGTCAAACCACCAACTCTGCACACAGCTATTTAACTTATTGCCCATTTGAGGCCACGAGGAACCAACTGTCACTTTAAAAGTAATAGATACACAGATATACATCTGACCCTCAGTGTTCTGTGAGGACAATAAAGCATGTAATCTAGGGGTACTGTTCAATTCTTGGGGCTCACTTTTTGCCTGAACTAGGCAAAATTGAAAAACCTCAGAGAAGGAAATATTTCTCTGATTTGAAACATAAGCCTGGCTTGAACTTCACTGATAGAGTTTATGGAGGAAATAGAACCAAAGGTGATTTGGGAATGAAAATCAGAAAATCTCCCCATCAGACTTTTAACCCAAGGAAAGCTGGGGGACCATGGCCCTCTCTGGAACTTTAGGATAAACAGCCCCAATTTGATTTTAAGAGGCAAAACTGATCATCAAGAACTCCCTGTAAGTGAATAAGTAATCTGTCATTTAAATCATAAAAAAGGATGTCACGAGGTGCTATCTTAACAAACTCTGCACTGGCTCACCAGCACAGGTGACATTCTGAGTCTTAAATCCAAATCCAGTGGGATCTTGGGATTTTTCTAGGAATATCACATGAGTGCACTTTGCTTCTTCTGATATAGTGGTGTGCCAGGAGCCTGCACACTGTCCCCTGCCTGATCCTATAATTCCAGGACTGCAGTTAAAATAATGTCTAAGCAGAGAGACTCAGAATTCATCACAGTCAGTTCATGTTTTCTCACTTTAGTTTGGGGTTTTTTCATATCTTCTTTCATCATAAAGTTTCTGAAGGAAACTTGTAGATTACCACCCATAACTAACAAACTCAATTATTTGTGTACTTCCCTTTAATTTCTTTTGGTGGTGTGATCAGTGAATTCATTAGTAATCAATAGGTTTAATAAATGTATATGTGAATGTTGGCTATCACAGGCAGCATTCTAAGTAATGTATCGTGTTACTCATGGAGAGTTTCCAAATCTTGATTATTTAAACAAAAGCAGATTTTTACCTCTGCAAGTCTTTACAAAGATTTCCAAAGATGAGAGAGAGAAGAGAGAGAGAGAGAGAGACTTGGTTTCAATTTGGCCTTAATAATTTTCCTCTGTTGATTTTCCATTAAAAAGGAGGTAATTATACAATCCAACACAGAATATGGAATACTTTTAAAAATCTGTAACTTTTTTTGATATAGTGATCATTAGTTCTTACCATTTTCATTCTTCTCTGGTCATTGCGAACCAAATTGCTTAGTTGTCAGCTCTGAAGCTGAGGGATGTGAACTCTGTACCCTGTTTTCAGGGTCTCCTTCAGGCCAAGAATTCCTAGAAGAGGCGCAGATAAAATGTTGACTGCTTAGAAAACAAAGTTGCAATCTTCATCACTTTGTGAGCACCATGACAAATTGCTGAGCACTGTTCTTTAAATTAAATGTTAAAGTGGGTTAGTCCAGACATTTATAATGGTGCATGTAATTAGTCCAAACGCAGATGAAATATCAAGAAATTAACTCTTTTTGAAGAAAAAAAAAGTAATGTTGGAAATACTGTAGTATGAGCACTGGGGCCTTTAAACAAATGATGTCACACTGTTTGGGAGGCTTTGTCATGTTCAGTAAATTAGCATGGCCCAACCATAGCAGAAAATTTCCTTGAGCTGCAATAAAGACTAAATGCTTTCAGACTCCTACGGTCCTTTGTAGTCCTCATTTTAAAGCACTGCCTTAGTGAGCTAAACCTGTAAAGTTTTCTTTGGAGCGGCTGTGAGTTGATTAGATCTATTTCAGCCTCGTAGTGGTAATAGGCTCCTCTCTGCGAAACTGCTTACCCTCTGCTCCCCTGGCAGCTGGAGAGATGGAATTAATCAGGTCTGCTGGGGACTTCCTCAGCGGCTCTGCAGGCCAGCGACTCTGGGATCACTTACCACGGAATCCGACTGTCAACTCTGTGTCATGGAGGCTTTTGATTATGCTTACTTTCTCGCTCGTTTTCCTTCTTTCTTTCTTTCAGAAAATAAAAAATGAAAATGAATGATGGATTATCCCAACATACTCTTTCACTACTGACTTACAGGTATTCATTACCACCTTGATCTGTATGAATATAGAAGGTGAGGTCCTCCTACTGAAAGGAAAATCAACTTTTTTACATTATGAATGTACATATCCAGCAGAAAGGCAGGCAGACTCTCACTGGTGCGTTGTCTGTTTGTCTAAGGGAAGATGTATTTGGAGACCTCCTTAAAGGACCTTTCTGCCTCCTTTAGCCACATCTAGCAAAGGGCTTCACGTCTGTGTTTCAACATTCGCCACTCACAACACAAAGCACTTCAGCATGTGAGCACCCACAAATTTTACCCAAATCCTCAAACTAGATTCAAGTCCACATAAAAATAACCCAGTCTAATTTCAGTATCTGATTTTCTTCGATGCAAATAGCATAATTGAGTTGTATGATTTTATGCATTAAAATTTTTTTTAAAAATCCCATAATGTCATAAAAAGTAAACCACCCCAATCAAAGTACAATTTTACATTAAGGATTTTTATCTTGGGGCAACTCTTTTCTCTAATTTAGCAACCAAAAATATTTCCTCTTCTTTCAGCAGTGTAATTGCTTGACAGGGTTCCTTTGGAGAGAAACACACACCCAACAGATAGGGTAAAGACGTTTAACTATCTTCTCTAGGGAATAACCATAATAATTATATGTAAATGTTGGGACTTAATGTTTCTAAAATTGTGATACATAATATTCCAGGATAAATGTAATCCCCCTAAAAGTATTTTTACAAACAATATTTTCTTTCACCTAATTGGTATGAAGGCTGTAATGAGTCAGTCAAACAGAGAAATACTGTATATTGTAAATGCCAAAATGTAATGAATACTTCGGTATCGCATAGCCCGTACCAACAAAAGTGTTACTGAAACGGACAACAGACTGAGTGTGTTTACCTTATGACGTGAATGTCCTGCTTTCTGTGGGACTTTTTAGGCTCAGCAACAAGTTTCAGCTAAGCAGTGGTGGGCTGGTCGGCCTGTGCGCAGCGCATACAGAACGCAGCCCTCCCATTTGTTCTTGTGACACTGTTTATGTCTGGTTGAGCCACAGAGAGACATAAATATAGCCAAGATCGGGGAGTCTCTGCATGAGCATATGGGCTGGAGGGAGGCTTTGTGGGACGGGAGAGCCCTGAAGAAAAGGCGCTGAAGGCACATGGCTGACTTGCATCACCACTTGGCATTTTTGACTGATAGGATTTCAGCAATTGTGTTATTTTAGAAAGAATGGGAACGGGTTTTGCTTAAGACCATTCAGACTAGCCGGGCTATCTGAGCAGCCTGGCCGCCCAGCGCAGGCTGCCATCCGAGGTCCTCTGTGTGGGTGGGCAGGGTGCCCAGGCCTCGGGCAGAGCTCGCTGCTGTCCAGAGCCCCACAGGGCCTGGGCACACTCACTCCTCCGCTGCTCTCCTCAGCCCAGGCTTTAGGGCCATAAAGGGATGCTGGTAGGCTAACTTGGCACTGCCCTTTCCAACAATGCAGCAGGCACTTGGCAAAATTCGATGAGAGAGAGAGAGAGAGAGAGAGAGAGAGAGAGAGAGAGAGAGAGAGAGAGAGAGAGAGAGAGAGAGAGAAGCTAATTGAGCTATTTGCCAGACTGCCGAGCTACCTGGAAAGCAGCCAGTCATATCAGTGTCTTGATGGTATAGACTCCCAATTCATTCCAAGAAAGAACTTTCACGTGCATGTTTGTTTGTTGGTCTTTGGGGTGATGGTGGGGGAGGGTGCAGAAGAGGGACCCAGTGTGGAGCGAAGGTAAATCTAGAGGCAGAAGTATAAAGAAGATAGAAGAAAGAGTCAAAATAGAAGGCTGGGATTTTCGAGAGCTCGACTTGTCTTTGTGAGGTTTTTCTCTGGCCGTTCGGAGCAGGTCACCTTTTACTGTGCTGGAACATGTCCTTGGACACTTGTCAGAGCCATGGTGTGCGTGGAGGCTGGCCGTCTGGCCCTGTCCCTGCCCAGGGCGTCGGGCTGGAGCTGTGCACACTCGCCATCACCGGCAGCCTGGGGAGCGAGGGCCTTGGGCGGGAGGGGCTCGTTGACCGGCAGGACGGCGGGGGAAGGCTGTGCCAACCATGCCCCTCTCTTCTTCCCAAGCTGGCTCTCGGTTCCCTTTTCCTGGAAGCTCTGGGACTGCTCCCTCGCAGGGTTTTCTTTCCGCCCTTTGTGTTCACATCGCGTAGCCCTGGGTTCTCATGGCTCAGGCTCCCCTTCAGCTCGGCTGTGCTGAGCCGCTGGGTCTCATTCCTGGGGGGACCTGACTTCTAATTCTTTCTCCACCCTTTTCTCTAATGCTTCCAGGGTGGTGCACATTTATCCAGGTTTATTTACCGAACTTCTGGGGGAATCGTCTCTGTGGGGCAGAGCTTCCTTTTTGTTCAAACCTTGGCCAAGCTATTCAAATTCTCTGTGCCTCGTTTGATCAATATTAAGAATAAGCACAATGAGGCACTTTCAAGTGTTCTATGAAAATTAATGGATAATTAATGGCGACAGAGCAAGATAGTGATTAAGAGGGCCGGCTCTGGAGCCACGCTGCCTGGTTTGAATCCTGGATCTGTGCTGTTCAGTAATTATGCTGCTCTAAATTTGCCACTCCGTTTGGGGCTCACAGTTACTGACTGTTTCCTCGGTGCGGCCACCATGACAAGCACTTCGGAGGCGCTCGGACTTGGTCCGGGGCCCTCGGGAACCAGGCTGAGCTCTGCCGCCCAGAGGCTTTGCCCACGGCCAAGGCCAAGTGCTCGCCTATGGGTATCAGCAAAGGCGATGCTCATGCCACCATGACAAGCACTTCGTAGGCGCTTGGACTTGGTCCCGGGGCCCTCGGGAACCAGGCTGAGTTCTGCCGCCCAGAGGCTTTGCCCACGGCCAAGGCCAAGGCCAAGTGCTCGCCTATGGGTATCAGCAA
>PVHP010002571.1:0-11667 GCA_004024765.1 Zapus hudsonius
CATAACCATTTGCCTGAGGAATCTGCACATGTTGTTAGAACAGTTGGCAAAATCAATCATTGACATAAATGGAGAAGAAAACATCTGCTTACAAAAGTAATAGGACTTTAAACAATAAGGACCTATGTATTTCTAGTATACTGCAATCCCATAACTATTCCTTTATTCTGACTTACGATTCCCAGGGGTAACTGAGGATACAAGTTACACAAAATTACAAAGAAAGAATATAGTTAGAAAGGCATTTCATTAAGGAAGAAATTTACTGTCATCAAAAGTAAATTAAGGTAAAGTTAGTAGACCAAACCAAGCATGTAGTATTATTGAAAATGATGAGTCAGGATCATGGAAGTAGCTTAGTAGTACTAGTGGATTTACAAGACTATAGTTTAAACTGGGGTGGGAGGTAGCTCAGTTGGTAAAGTCCTTAGAGTGGGGTCTTGCAACCCTAACCCAGACTTGTTGACTCCTCAAGTCTCTGGAATTTCCTTCCTGCAATGCCCTCCAAGGAATGGTTGTCTGTTTTTAGCTCTCCTGAGCTTCCTTTCATTCTGCCTCCCTGCCTGCCTGGCTGCTGGTGCTTGTCATGCATCTCTTTGTTGGTATTCCTCAGCCTTGCACCCTGGACCGAAGAAAAGGGCCTCCCCAGGAAACCTTTAGGCCCTCAGTGCTGGTTTGGTACTGCTGAAGTACCCAGCCATGTGGACTGAGGTCTAGCCAGTTTCTTGACTCTGGGGCTTGCAGACTGCAATTGTGGGACAGCTGTGAGCTAATTCAATAAATCCCTTCCCTCCTTTTTTAACTATAATTCATTCTATTGGTTCTGTTCCTCTAGAGAACCCTGACTAATACAGTACCAGATCTTTCATTTTATCCTTTATCTAAAAATTTGTCTGCCCTTTTCTTATGATGTGCTATATTAAGACATCTCTGAATTATCTGTCCCTAGCTTTTATAATCTTAGATGAAATAGTTTTAGCAGAGCAGAAATGTAAATTGTTTTTGTCAGAAAATAATGGAATCTATCAATTTAGAAAATTAGACAAAATCATTCATATTCTTAAAAGTTTTTTATTGTTTTGTTGATCAAATCATCTGCAGTTACATGAGAAATAGAATATATTGTTCATGGGTTAATGACTGATTAGAGAGTGTTAGCTATATAATTGAACTAAAGGTAATATACTGAAAAATACGTTGATAAAAATTGTGCACAAAACTTTAATATATTTTCAGTATAATTTCCTGAAAAAATATGACATCAATCTGAACAAGAAGACAGACTCAGATATCCAATTCAGGATGACATTTTTTCAGAACTACAGAAAGATAATTAATATTATAAAATAGCAATACTTTCCTATACACGTGTTCTTCAGAATATCTTTTCATACTAGTATTATGAAGTCACTATAGATGATGTAAACATAGTCCATGGAAAATATGTGGCACATTTTCTATTCATTCTGCTTTCCACAGCACATTACATGCTATCCACAGAATGTCAAGGAACATCACTTTACTTTCCCCCAGCATTATCATTCACCATACATTAAAATGCAAGCTTAAGGGAAAGCTATTGCATAATTCATAGAGATGAAAGTAAAGGAATGCAAAATTATTCAAACAAGTTCAAGTACAGCTTTACATTTGAATCCTTTTTTGGCATTTAACCCTCAGCTTCTTGCTTCTTCATCTTCATTAACAAGCTGGGCTAGATAATGGGTATGCAAATGGGGTTCACTGAAGGCACCTTTCCCAAAATCACCCCAGAGAAGAATCAGCTATTAAAATATAAATTAATCCCTTCATTGTACTTAAATCGTGGCTTCATTCTAAATAAAATGATTTTGCTGATTTGACAGTTTTTAATAATTCATATTTCTAGGATTTTACAGAGTATCCTCATATTTCAAATATACTATTTCAGCAATCACACTGAGGAAGGCCCTCAGCAGGTTGGGTGCATAGAGAAGGGAAATGGGGGGGTACCTTCACAGGACTTGTTCATACAGTGTTTCTAATTATAAACAATAAATAAAATATAAAAATTTGTTGAGCTAGAAGTTATTTAACATTACTGCAAGAAGTTTACATAGAATATTTTTAAACTTTCTGTTTATATAGACAAATAATTTTATATTTTACTATTTTGCAAACCTGAAAACAACTCACCTTTTAGCACAAAGTGCTGCAATGAATAGCTTAACAAAAAATAAAGTAGGGATGCTGAATGAGCAAAAACAGCAGCTATTAGAAAATATATTATGGTTTGTCTACTTGGAATTATAATGGACTTGCTTGTTAAAGGAAGTAATTTCCTGATAAAGATTAAATTTTTATCACATTGAATCATGCAACAATGGAAACTGAATGGGCGCAAGGAGAATAAACACCATGTCAAGTGAAGATTCTGACTGTGGGATGATTTGTTTTTATGTCAATGAATGTAAATGAGAAGCAACTGAGGTGGATTGCTTGATAAAACTTATAAGTCTGGGAAGTATTAAGTAAAATATAATTAAAAGAATAGGACTTTATATGTTTTCATTAATTCTCCCATTTGCTGCACTTCGTCCTTAATGCACAATTTCATCTCTTCAAAAATACTAAATTCATCACTTTGCAGGTTCAAGTACCTATAAGGTGTTCAATGAATATTTGTTTAGTCTATTAAATCATAATCTTCTCTGTGTAATAGATAAGTTAATTCTGAATTTTGGTGGTATATCAGAATCCCTTTGGCATTTATATACAGACTACATAATTGATAAAATATTCATAGGCATTAGGAGCAAAGTAGCTTTTCTGGTAGGTAGATTGGAAGTGGCCCACAGAATACAGTTGTTATTCTTCCCTTTCAGGCTTCGAACCCCAGTCTGATTTTGTGTCAGCAGCAACAGCTTGCTGGCTCTTGAATTTTTCTGGGCCTTAGCAAGCACCTGTGGGCAGGTCCTTCCAGAGTCAGTACTGCCCCAGGGTGCCTAGCAAGGTCCTTCATATATTGAAACTGACAGTAAGGCTCATCCTAATTGGATGTCTAATTATAAGAGGATTTGATCCAAGCCATCATATAAGATTTTCTAGGTTTCCTCTCTCCCTTCCCAGCCTGGTTAAAAATGGGGAAACTCTGATAGCTTGAAAGCTTTCATGTTTTTTATTTCCCTCTCTTGTTTTACCCCAACCTTAATAAATTTTCTATAACTTATTCATCTCTGAGTCTGCATTTATCAATTCTTTGTTAAATGTAGATAAGAACCCAAGTCTTGGGGTTCCTGAGCCTGGGGTCTCCTGCAACATTAGGGAGATCTAATCCCTCCAACAGCTTTATTCCTACAATAGTATTTTAAAATTCATAACGGATTCTGATGCACCACCAGAATTCAGGACCACCTTCTGAAGAGTAATACTCTATCACTTTTAACATTTTATTTCACTTGTGTGTGTATAGCATAAAAAGTACTGAGAAAACTAAGATACTAAAAAGTCATTTGCAGCAAATTGTGTTGTGGAAGAAATATTTGATGAATATTTAATAATTTAGACAGTTTGAAAATACAATATATTGTTTATTAAATCATTGGTACTGGGATTAAACTCAAGGCCTTGCACATGTGAGGTAAGCATTCTAACACTGAACCCCATGGACATAAAAAATTACAATAGCTGTTATAGGCAAGAATTGATCCAGATACCTTTTCTTTAGATTCTGAGGCAAAATATCTTAAGTTCAAAATTATAACAATGGCCAGTAAAATGACTGCCTTGTTGATGTGCCTCAATGAGAATCATTTGTAGTGAAATTTATCATATTAATGGCTTTTGACTAAGAAATTTGTTCCTATCTATTTCCAATTTGAAGGAATTAATCTCATTTCACAAGAATGCATGTGTGTACTTCAGAGAGGAAAAAGGGAAAGAAGCAACATTATGATGAAAATGTAGATATAAAAATAGGTAATGTTTCAACTGTTTTAGGATTTGCATTTCTTGGTCAGATTTCTGGGCCAAGCTTTTCTGAATATTATCTGTGCTTTTCTTATTTTTAAGTTTATAGGAAGTTGTATTTCACACATGAGTTCTAAGTATCTTTGTTATGAAAGATATTGTAGTTTCCAAAAGTAAGAATTGTCAATATTTCCCTATAGATGTTCAGTTTTTAAGATTCATATGTTTGTGCAAAGGTCTGAGTTGGGCTAAAAGTTTACCTTTAAAGTTAGTTTAATTAGTTAATTAGTGTAGAGTGCATATGCTATTTGTCATGCAAAGTTTATATGACAATGAGAATAAAACAGGATTGTTATTTTTAGTACATTTTAGTACTTAAGTAAGAGAATTCAAAATGTCAGCTGAGGCAAAGAAATAAAAATGCCAATGGGTATTTTATTTGCATTTAATCAGTAAGGTTAAATTGTGTTCTGTCTTCTAATGTCTTCTGTCTTGCAATATATATATTGAAATCATGTAATTATTTGTACACAGAGGCTGTAATTCTTACTATTTTTTCCATACTTTTAAATGCTACTGTTATGAGTTAATAAATTTCAAGGACTACAATGGAAATCCAATGAAAGGAATATATACATTTTCCCTAAATTCCAAGTAACAGTTGTAAAGCATGAAAAGAACAATGGTACAAAGTGAAAAACAATTCTTCAATCATTGAGGGGCTCAGGAAGAGCACAGCAATTCAGTGAGTAGCTAGGAGCCCTGAAGGCTTCATGGAGAGAAGGCTTGGTGTCATCATTAAATGTAAGCCTTTTATAGAATTCTGACTCTTAGGCTATATTTTTTCCACTGCCCATTATTCAGATAAGTTCAGTTAAAAAATATTCTTTTAAAAATTATTTGAATGTAAATTCATCCAAAAGAGCTTTAATTTTACTTGAGCAGATTACCCAATTTTGGGTCTAGTTTTAAGGAATACTTAAAGTTTGACTTTTAAAAAACTGTCCAATTTTTAATCTTAAATTTTGTCAGATATGTGCAAAACTTAGCTATTGATGAAACAATTTTATAGTCGCAGTGGTATGAGGGTTTAGAATGTTAGTATTGAGTCTTGAAGTCAATAATAGAAAATATTCTTTTTATTCAAAAACCAAATAACTAAATAATTTATGATTATTATAACCATGCTTAATAGACAGGTAGAATTCAGAAGACAGTCATGTAAATGCAAAGATTAAAAAAATGACTCACATAATGCCTGAATATTCTCATTGATGAGCTAAGACACTTATGAGGTTTATAAGTTATGTTTTTATTGATTATATTGCATTGGGTGAATACTAAACAACTGCTTTCTGAAAAAGACTCATAATTTTATCCCTAAAATGTTTATCAAGATACCTGTTATTTTAGAGTCTGCCTCATTAGCATAAATCAATCCTAACCAGAGAAATTTTTACATGGTTTAAGGCTTTTTTTTTTGCTAGTTCAACATCAACCAGATGTGATAAAGAATATATGATGACAAATTTTGAGAGCTTGTTATTATCTATGCTGTAAAATGTGTGAAATTTATTCTGAAGTATGGGACATTATGACCTCATGATTATTAATGATCACTGGTGGATGCAATGCCATCCCCAAGAGACTCACACTTACTTACAGTTTTTTCTGATTTGTGGTTTAGGTTTCCTGAGGATGAAAGTGTTGCTGTTTTCCAGCTTTAACTACTAAATATTATCTTTTATTTTAATTTTGTCAAGTTCCATATTTTCTTGAGTCAATTTTTTACAATGTGTATTTTATATGTGAAAGGAAAGTTTTGCTGTCAGTACAGTATTATCATACTTACATGTTGAGGTATATCTTGTTAAGTATAGAAAACTGGTAAGAAATGAGATGAATAAAATTCAAATAGATATAGAGTATGAAAACAATATCTCATTATATCTAAGTATTATAACTGTTCATAATTTGCAGAGTACTAGACTAGTTAATAGCTCATTCTCTTAAATCTGTTGACATATTTTTCAAAAATTTTTCCCTAAATTTTCAAGATCTTCCTAAGGAGCTGATCATACATGATCATACCAGTTCAGTACATGCATTCATATTGTGTAAATAGGGATGTAAGCTCTTCAGGTAAGTGTCATTTAAAAAAAGCTTCTTAAAAGTTTGGAGAAATATTAAGAAAATTTGGCTATCCTGCTTCCACAATGATTTTAATATCTATTTTAAGTCATAAGGAAAGTTCTAAATCTTGTTAGGGTGTAGGTTGGAAATGAAGGACACTGCACAAGCATACTAAAAAGAAAGACAGTTTTCTAAAAATTCACATACTGTTAAACCGAATATTTCAATTGTTGGAATAGAGAATCTTTTAAAAATAATGAAAAATAAATAATTTTTTAAAGAAAATAAACTACAAAGACGAGAATCCCATACTTTCTAACACAACTATAAAATGCCTCAGAACATTCACACTGGAATTCCAAATTGAGTGTAAGGTAATTAATTAGTGATTATTCACACTTGAAAATTCTCAGAATTAGTCGTTTTCTGGTTGGTTTAATTTACATTATTCTGGGTTGGAACTGGAGTAGACCTCTTGCCTCGCATACCAAAGATTCCATTCAAGATCCAGTACTGAATAATAAATTCCAATTTGGCACAAATCTTTTTGAGGAAAATGTACCTCAGAATGCAGTGTTTTGAGTTTTTTTTTTTTTTTTGAGTTTTAAAGGCTCTATAAAAGTTCATTTGTTCATAAGAAAGGCCATGTACCTGTAAGCATTCTGATTCAGCCATGCTTGTCCTTCTTACTATTTCCTGACAAGTGAAGGCTGTTTAGATAGATTTTTCTCCCAACAAGGCATTTTTGTGCTCGTGTGTGTGTGTGTGTGTGTGTGTGTGTGTGTGTGTGTGTGTGTACCTGTATGCATGTGCATGTAGAGAGCAGAGGTTACTATCAGGTATCTTCCTTAATTGCTCTCTCTTTCATTTCCTGAGACAAGGTCTCTCATTTGAAGCCACAGCTCACCAACTGGACTTGTCTAGCTAGTTTGCCCCAAGATTCTCCCATCTCTGCCTCCCAATCACTGGGATTACAGGTAGCCCACTGCACCACCCCTGACATTTATATGGGTGCCAAGCATCCATACTGTGGTCCTTAGGTTTGCATCATTCCAGGTTCTATGAAAGCATAGTTTTGAGATAAAACATTTTCTATGGTACCAAGGATTATCTTGACAAGTTTCCTCACTGTATTTATGTCTCAATTTCATAATAAATTGAATGTATGAGTCATGGTGGGGGAGAATATCCAGAGACATTGTCCCACTTCAGTAACAAGACACAAATGGGGAGAAAAACTGGCTACTTCAGGTGCAATTCATGACTCCCTACCCTATGGACAGATCCAGGGACCCCAGTGGATAGGGAACAGAGAGGAAGGAAACGGGGACACCATCACAAGATTTGCTCATACAATGTATCTATTCATAATAAAGATTTTTTAAAAATAAAAACATCTAAAAATAAATAAAAAATAAATTGAGAAAATCTTAATATCTTCAAATATGAAGCCAAGTGATGTCTGGGAATTTCTTTGGGGAGTAAGTATGTTTTTAATCATTATATTTCTGTTTGCGTCTGGCTGAGTCCACTTAAAAGTAGTATCAAAAAACTTTTGGAATAAGATGGACAAAGCATAGAAAAATGTATTTGAACATTTCATAAACAAGAAGAAGTGTAGACAGCATTGTTTCAAACCCTCCAGCTCATTCCCAGGGAGCAAAAATGACCTTTCTCTAATATTTAGTATAGGAATATGTTTCTATAGTTTTAGTTTATAACAAAGGAAGTTACATGCTTAACTTCTGAGTGGGAAGTAACAGAGTAGAAAATTTAGTTGTGGCAATTACATATAAAGAAAACGGAATGTTATATTTTTCCTTGGGTAAATTACTTACAAAAGGGGATTTGGTCCTTTATTAACAAAACCTGCTTAGCATGTATTCTTTTATCTTAAAGCTACAAAAAATAAAAATAAGAACTGGTTGGATAAACCAAAGTACAGTAACACTGAAAAGTTTTTAGTTTTAAATGGCAGTTTCTGCTCTGAGTTTGAGAGTGGTTGAAGGTCATAAAATAGAATCATCTAGCTCAAAAACTGGCTGATCTTTTTATGGTATATCTTTGTTAATTATTTGCTTAGTGTGCAAAGTTTTCTGTATAAATAATTTTATACACTATGCAGTAATAAAAGTATCTAAAATCATTCCAAAATGTTTTCAAATATAACATTAATGGTAAAAATAACTGAAAAACTATAATACTATAAATGAGTCAGAGCCTTTTTTAATTTAACCAAGAACTCTATTATACATTTTTCCCTAAATGTCACTACCTGAAGCAAGTTAATGCTCACTTGAAAGTAGTTGAAATAATCTACTGGGCCAGTGATAACTTTCAAGGGAAATTTCATTTAAAATTATTCATAATTTGTTAATGGTTCACATTTTTAATTCATTTATTCAGTCATATTAAAATCATCATTTTATACAATGGACATGTATATATTATTTTGGGTTAATGCCTATCACCTTTATATCCATAGATAGTCCGAGCCTACATAATTTTGATGAGAAAACATTTCTTTTAAAAAATCTTTCATTAATATTCTTTTATTTTCATTGAGTTCATTTTTATCAAAACGTTAAGTAATTCCATTAAAATTTAAAGTCACCTTCTTAACTAAAATGTAAAAATCTTACCTAATTGTATAAAAGCACTACACACAATCACATATGAACAATTAAGTCACTGTTAAAATTTAACAAAAACAAAGGTGCTGGCTTGAATTACTCAAGTGTTTGACAATAATTTTAAAAACATAGTTATAACACCTGCTATATCTTCAGTATTCACATTTTCATTCCTAGCAACACAAAGCTTAACAACTGAATTTCTTTATACATGATCTGCTGAGCCATTTGTTTTAAATTTCTAGGCAGGAAAAGTTATTATTCTAAGCAACTGAATTCAGTAGTCTATACTATGTCTTTTAGTTTGGCCATTTGACTTATTTTTGTTATTATATGTGATAATTCTGCAAGGTTTCTATCAATAATGTTCTGTTAATGATTGAATTTTCCACTGAATTATTTTAGTACTTTTCTTATTTGTAATTATAGTATTCTGTTCAAGCTGTGGGCTTTTTTTTATTTTAGTCCCCATCTTATTCTTCTTTTGCTTGCATAATATGATACCGTGCAATCCTTGATTTTGCAACATTTAATATAACTAACTAAATTAAAAGTCAAGAAATGCCAAAGCACTGTCCATGTCTACTATATATGATATTATATACTATATGATGTGCATTGGCAGTAAAGCTTCCACTTACATGAAACTATGAAAGCAACATATCATCCTGAAATAATATGAAATAGAATCTTCACAATATATATTTTATATCCATTAAGAGACTCTCAATCTGCTTCATGAATTTACATAGAAAATCAAAATAAACTCTTTTCCCATATGCTGTTTGATGCAATGTGGATCATTTGTACAGCTCGTGTGTGTGCGCGCACACACACACTTATGACAAAAGATACTGTCTTCTGAATTGAATGTTTTCATTCACACTCAGAGACTTAATCTTGTTGCTGATGAATATCTTCGTGCCTAAGAATTTTATAGATAACCCAGTAGAAAATGTTAAAAATCAAAAAAGCCAGTGGGAAGCAGGCTCGAGAGAGGGTGTCAATCTTCTTGGCCCGGTCAATGAAGACCTTCCTCATTTCATCAGGGCTGGTGGACATGGCCGGGACCGAATGGTTTGGGCCTTTTGGAACGACACCATCTTTTGCTTGAAGACATGGTCCCATTCCGTAGGTTGTGAAGCTGAATCGACTTTCCCTTACCTCATCATCCTGTTCACAAACAATGTAAGGAAAGATTTTAGTAATAGAATAAGTATGTGTTACAGGCATTTCAGAATCAGAACTTAAGCTTTGTCACACCTATGTTAATACTGATAAGAAGTAAAGGAAACAAGCAGACAAAGATGAGTCACTTTTTAGTACTTGGAAGTTTTATTTATCTTCCTATATCTTATGGCTGGGCTCATTAATATTAAACTCTCAAAAGATTACAATGGAGAAACACAATTCTGATGTCGACATATGGCTAGGGCATCTAAAAGAGAACAAAAAAAACATTGAGAGATGTGTTGTATATATGCACGTAGAAGACTGTTTTATTGGTATAAATGTATAAATCCATGATGGCAGAGGAGAAAAAAATACCAGCATCATTCGCTATTTTTTTCTTTCCTATGAATACAAATTTAAACATGGATTCACTCCTATTTTAGTTACTTCCTTGAAAATACAGTCTAGCAAATCAAGACTGTCTTTTTATCATTTATACTACTTCTATACTCAATACTAACCTTTTGAAAGACTTATGAGATAGTTATAGTTATATTCCAAGTTATAGATAAGTACTTTAAAACTAAAGTATGTTGGTAGAAATTATTAATAAAATTCGGTAGCAGTTTATTTCATGTTGAAAAAACAAAATTGTTAGGTTAATATTGTTCACAAATCATGTTTGGAAGTGTGTCAGTAGTTTTAGATATGGCACATTGAAGCAAACTTTCTATGTATTTAAATTAAAAGCCCACAACTTAGAGTAAAAATTACTTAATAAGTATATGATAAATATGTGTTTATAATAGGGAAATATGATACTTAATAATTTTGAATAAAATCAATTAATAAATAATATCTGGAATTTATTTAGAAAGTGAGAATAGATGAGTACCATGGAAAGGGTTTTCTTCTACTGCTAAAACTGAAAGTGTTTTATAGTTATAATTTTCCTAGGACAGTACTTTTCCATATTAGTATAAGATAAAATATTGTCTCAATTTGAAAATAGCATTGGGTCTGTGAAAGCAGATGCCTCAACAACAGTATGCTGTAAAATATGAAAGTGAAAAATGGAAATCATTACGGCTTCTAAAATTGGAAAAAAAAATGAATAAACTTAGTGATTTGTAAAACCAATTTTTGGAAGTCACTCCACATGAAAAACAGCAGTATGTAATTATTGGAAAACATTTCAATTAAACGATTTATAAGCCACTAAATTTTTGGGAAGCAGGTGTGTATTAAAATCTGACAATTCAAATTACCTGAAAATAAAGTTTCCAATCCAAGTTACCAGTGACTACTATTGTAATTGAGCAAAAAAAGTGACAATAAGGGGCTGGAGAGATGTCTCAATGATTAAATTTGCTTGCTTACAAAGCCTGACAGGCCAGATTCAATTCCCCAATATCCACATAAAGCCAGATGTACAAAGTGGTGCATGTGTCTGAAGTTCATTTGCAGTGTCAGGAGGACCTGGAGCATCCATTCTTTCTCTGTCTCTTCCTCCCAAATAAATAAAATATTGGGGCTTGAGAAATGGCTCAGCAGTTGAAGGTGTTTGCAAATTCTAAAGGCCTGGGTTTGATTCCCCAGTACCTATGCAAAGCTAGATACAGAAAGCGATGCATGTGTTGGTTCATTTGCAGTGGCAGGAGGCCCTCCCTGATGTGCCCATACTCCCTCTGTCTCTCCCTGTATGCCTCTTTGCTTCTTTCTCGTGTGTGTGTGTGTGTGTGTGTGTGTGTGTGTGTGTGTGTGTGTGTGTGTGTGTGTA